>JAFVLL020044412.1:0-10393 GCA_021397915.2 Tor tambroides | reverse complement strand
TACAAGCCCAGATCTTTAACAAACATGTCCTGACCATCTCCTGCTGCAGCCCATGCAGCTACTGTAAGATCTCACGCTTTGAGTCAATGGTCTGTTTAGTGTAACATGCAAATCCAGACCAAAAACATCAAAGTCAGCCCGCTGCTGTTCAGTTCTCTGTTTTGAATCTATTCAAATCAGCATCATTTGCTGAAAACTTTTAATAATATAGATGCCTATGAGCTGATCTCACACCACAGAGAAGGCGGCAGTAATTTTTGAGATGTCTAAATGCAAACAATACATTATTAATTTATTTTTTGCATTTGGAAGTTTATTTTCCATTTATAATAATAATCAAAGCCATCCTCTCTCTGACTCAATCAATGTTGAGCAGTAGTGTTATCTCTTTGATTATCTCTTAGTTTGACACATTTCTTGGTTTAGTGGTATTTATTAAATCATGTAGCTTGTCAGGGATTTACTGACAAAAGCTATGTTACATTTTTCTTTTACATGCACAGTTAAAAGTGCCTTTCTCTCACACACACAGTAAACTCTCTCTCTCACACACACACACACACACGCACACACACACACGCACACACAGAGTAAAATTCCAGGCGCTGCTACACATTTGTGAAAAAAAACCTGCTCAATAGTTTCAGCAAGCATTGTATGTTTAGATCTGTTGGACATCAGGTTATTCCAACATTCAAAACCAGCGTAAAAATAGTTTGCAGTATGAAAAACACAAGCAGCTTAACGCTGTTAACCTGTGTGAATTCACAATGTGCTTTATGAGAGGTTGTGGCCATCTGGGATCTTGCATAAGGTCATGTTCATGTACAAAGTGAAGGCAGAGAAAAATAGAGAGCACACCTTCATCTTCCCTGTATGGCAAGAAAACACATGATGCAGAAAGAACGGTCTTTTTTAGGCTCCAAGTAATTCATTACAATATATGCAGCATAGTTATTGTTTTTCTCTTGAAAATGAACACATCTATGTCAAAGCAGTGTCCTTGATTTGTCATCTGTTGTGTGATCCACCAGGACTAACAACAGCAGAAATCTGCCACGCTTTGGATGGCCACCCCACATCCTTAATACACGAGGAACTATCCTAGACCGTTCTGTTATGTGTAATTGTATATTGTTTGTCAGCTGTGGACAGTAAACTTTGGTTAAGCCACAGGTGAAGCGATCACTTCCAAAGACCTGCCATGCACCTTATTCTGTGAACAGACCTTTTCTTCTGGAGAGAGAGTACGAGAGACCTGCCAAGTGCTGGTGAGCTGATCTTACATGACCTTCTCACAGTACAGTCTGGATTCATTGAGCAAAAGTACAGTGAACATGAAGCGTGCTCTGTGAGCATATCAGACAGCGCCGGGCAGAAAACAAGCAAATAGCAAGAACAAGTCCTGTAGCCGTTCTTTCAAAAAGACTAATGAACTATCACAGCTTCTGTTGTTCAAGCTTCTGCATAGAAATGATTTCACACACTTTTATAAAAATGGCGCTGGTGTCTTCTGTTCAACAGCTGCTTGCTTTCAAAATCTCCATCTACCCTATACTTACCAGTCTGTCTAGCTATGCTCAGACTCAACTCTACTGTTTCAAACCGATCAAATGTAATCGTCCCTACCTGTTGGCTGGATCACCAGTGTGCTGTGTGATGCCTACATTAACAACTGTCTTGACGCTCTGGTGCATCTACAAGACCACAATGAATCTAAAGGAGGATATTTCTTGAATATTTCTTCTTAATATTCAGCAATGCTATTGAATTGACTGGATGAGAACTGAATGGAACTGATGATGATCACTTTATCCTCCACTTTTTTCTCCAATGCACTACTATAATTTATATCTATGCACAGTTATTGAACAAAACTGAATCAACAATGAACTGACATCAGCTGAACAATGACAGTGTTTTTTTTAACCTGCTTTACAGCAGAATTGATCTCTGAACCATCACTGAATCATTATATTCCTGTTTATCACTGTAAAGCTGCTTTGAAACAATCTGTAGTGTTTAACACACTATATAAACACAGGTGACTTGACTTGGAAGAAAGGAGGGTACAATTCTGAAGAGCTGCTTTTGAGTGGCACAAGTTTTCAAGAACTGGCAGTCGTACCCTCAGTGTCTCTCAAAGTAAGCACTAACATGAGAACTATGATGTTCTCCTCCCTGTCAGCTGCACTCACTTGATGAAAAGGAGAGGATCCATTTCAACTTGGCATAGAGCACATTTCAGTTTCAGTAGATTGGCTGAAGATTTACACTTTGCCAGCTGTGATTATGCTGACAAAGGGACTGAGGTGCTTGCCAGGACAATCAGATAAAAGTGCAAAGCTGGGCAAAAACAGTGTTTGAACTATTGGCGACTCAGCACGAGTAGTAGAAGAAATGGTGGTAGAAGAAACAGGTTGTGGTTTAAAAACACATGCTCACAATATCTCAATTAATTCTCTTAGACAGCAACGAGATTAAATGAAGAGTAAAATGAAGACTTTTCTTAATGGGTATAGTTCACGCAAAACTGAATGTGGTGTCATCATTTACTCACCCCTATACTGACAGCATGCAGTATAAATTAAGCTTTTCCTAACAGAGCATAACTACTCATCGGGGCCCTTGTTGTTTCTAGACTGGACTACTGCAATGTTCAGCATATACAAATCATACCTCCCGAATGAGTGAAGCACTTTCCAGAACTTTCTCATTCACTGTTCCTTGCTGGTGGAACAATCATCCAAACTCTATCCGGACAGCTGAACCTCTTACAATATTCGAGAAACAGCTGAAAACTCATCTCTTCCGTAAGCATTTAACTGCATAAAACAAATTGATATATATATTCTATGCTTTCCTCCCTGTTCTATACTATTCTGAGACAGTGTCTGAAACTTCGTATTGCTAGCTCTTCTCATGTTATAGCTTCCTTAAAATGAACTGCTTGCTGTACTCCTCATTTGTACGTCCCTTTGAATAAAAGCATCTGCTAAATGAATAAACTGTGCTCAGATTTGTCAAGATGCCAAAATCTACAATCAAATGAGTTCATACTGTATTGTCAACATCAAATTATTGCTGTGCCATCCACATTAATTGTGGCATTTCACCAGTGGAAACTTAGGAGAAACATCTGAGTCAAAGTTGATGCTTAACTTACATCTTTGTACCTTTGCTACCTGTCAAGTAGGGCTAGTATCTTAACGCACCATTATTGTGCTTGAATGCGCTCTTTAGTAGTAGATCAGGCACAGAGGCGTACAGTGTCATGTTGTTGAATGCCTGAAGCCACTACACCTGCATCACTCATTAGAGACGCTCAGGCTCACGGAGCTAAGAGTTGCTGCCAATTTCCCCTAACGAGAGTTCATCCTGCTGTGATCCACAGAGCAGAGCAATGTGTCACAGTCCTGTAGCCTCATGCAAATGCTTTAGTCAAATGATCGGCTCACTTAGAGCCGGGGGGTTGGGAGACACTGACATTCAAAACGCATCACCCACTTCACATTCCTGTTCCACTCTGCAAACAAAATATGGCTGTATTTAAACAACAGTTCCTGTAGTGCAGAGATGTGCTGGCTCTCCTCAACGCGACACGCAGGGGAGCAGCGGTGATAACCGGTGTGACTGAAAACGTTTGGATCCTGGCTGCAGTCGCTTCCTTCCTTTTCTGCATTCCTCATTTTTGAACTTTTTTTTCTGATAAGTGAAGAAGAACAGCATGTTATGCTTCCTCTGTGCTACACATTCAAAGGTGGCCCATCAAGCTTTTTTACTTTTGCTCTTTTTCATGCTCTCTACATGTATCCTACATTTGCATGCTATGTGGAAAAAACAGCGAGGTTTCAGATCAACACCACTATCACAACAGCGACCGCGACCACATCATACTACAGCAGACGCTTTTGTCCAAATCCAAACTGGGATTCAGAGACCTTTAGCAAAGTGGCGGAAACAGCCACTGCTGTTTACATACCAGCAGACGAGTGTGTGTGTGTGTGTGTGTGTGTGTGTGTGTGTGTGTGTGTGTGTGTGTGTGTGAGTGTACTGGTTTTTGTGGTTTACTGGGACAAAATGTGTTTAATGACATGGGTATGACAGAGGTATTACAATTTGAAGGTGGTTTATGAGGACACTGCCTATGTCCCCGTAATTCAAAAGGCTTAAAAAACATACTAAATGGTGTTTTTTTTGAAAATCTAAAAATGCAGAAAGTTTCCTGTAAGGGGTAGGTTTAGGTGTAGGGTTGGTGTAGGGCAATAGCACATACAGTTTGTACAGTATAAAAACCATTACGCCCATGGAGAGTCCCCGTAAACCAAAAAACAAACATGTGTGTGTTTGTGTGTTTGTGTTTGTGTGTGTGTGAGTGTGAGTGTGAGTGTGAGTGTGAGTGTGAGTGTGAGAGTGAGAGAGATCTTCATTAGAGCTTCATCATTGGCATTTGTGAGCCTGGAGCACAAAAGCAGTCTTAAGCAGCACAGGTATATTTGTAGCAATAGCCAACAATACATTGTATGGGTCAAAATTATCACTTTTTCTTTTATGGCAAAAATCATTAGGATATTAAGTAAAGATCATGTTCCATGAAGATATTTAGTAAATTTCCTACTATAAATATATCAAACTTAATTTTTGATTAGTAATATGCATTGCTAAGAACTTCATTTGAACAACTTTAAAGATGATTTTCTCAATATTTAGATTTTTTTGCACCCTCAGATTCCAGATTTTCAAATAGTTGTATCTCAGACAAATATTGTCCTATCCTAACAAACCATACATCAATGGAAAGATTATTTATTCAGCTTTTATTAATGCAATATCAAGAAATTGACCCTTATGACTGGTTTTGTGCTCAAGTGTCACAGCAACAGCAACACTCTGGCAATATAAATGTTTAAATATTAGTCATGCCAATAAAGCACCTTAAAACTGAAACAAAGAGACAGACAGAGAGAGAAATCCTGACATGCTCAGCGGACCTGAACCAGCCTGCAGAGTCCAGCTAGTCAAAAACAGATGCCTCATGTCAAAACACAACACTTCTGTGGAGCTTTAATGGACCAAGGTTTGCTTGTTAAAATGAGCAGTTAGAGAGCGCTGCGTTATGGGAAGGGATACAGAGCAGGTCAGTGGATGGATGTCAGTGCAGTACAGACTCGTGACAAAACTCCTCTGGGAGCAGAAGCTGCGGTCAGCGCCAGATTCAACCCTGAACTCAGAGCAGCTGAGAGAGACAAGAGGAATCTGTCACTCCGCAGGCCACAGAAACATGCACACATTCCAACCTACACTAACAAACAACTGACATAATAACCTAAGGCCGGATTCACGAAAATCTTCTTAAGAAATTAGTTAAGAAATTTCCCAAGATAAATTCCAAGAAGCTGGTGAGAATGCTACTAAGTGCAATTCTTGAAAAATTCTTATGAAGCTCTCAAATATGTTCTTAAGAAGAAAATAACTGAATGAACGGCTGAAGACCCAGGGTCGTTAAAAAACGTTAAAAGGCCGGCTTTTTGCACTGCCTGCAGATTACCATAAGAATCATAGTCAGGGTAGCGCCATATCTCATTTTTGACGGGAATGAAAACGAGGCTGTGAAGGAAAGAAGTACAATGCCTTCAGTGGATTTTACTGTTGTTTGTTCAGCTGATGAAATGTAAGTTGCAAGTTGTAAAAATGACTTGATCTAGGATCTTTATACAGTGTCAAGACTGTAGTCATCTGTGTTAAACTCAATATGGCGCAACCTGATTAAAGTCTATAAGTGTGCATCCTAATTTCATCGCAACCAGCCTGACAAGTGTCCAGCACTCAGTGGCCTCACGTGGTTTAATGCACAGCATATTTTGAATTGGTTATTTATGAGCTAAAATTAAAAACAAGCTCCATATTTGACTCATTTTTGTAGAGTTGTTACTGAATTTTGATTTCAGCAAAAAGTTGCGTCTTGTGTAATCATGACTGATCATTGTTTACGCTATCGATCACTGATGTGTAGTAACACATCAATGATCGATAACGTAACATAAAACATACTGCCTAGTACGGTAATATGTATTATGTTGTTATGTTGTAATTCTTAATTACAACAATTAATTTGAAATAACCCAATAAATTCATATAACATCTTTCCTTTGAAGTTTGAGGCTATCTTAAATTTAATCCTAAATAATCCTAAAGCTACTGGGAGCAGATGTGATGTCAGATGATATACGATGGACAAACTAGATGTAAAGCCACAAAAGGCAGAGAGTTAAGACAGAGAGCTGATTCATCTGCCACAGCTGTATTAACAAAGCATCTCTCCATTAGCAAATCGCCTCCATGGTTTAAGTTTTCAAATCTGTCTCATTTAGTCTTTGTAACCTGATCTGCTGGGGATTTCTGATTATTTGATTGTTCCTTGGAAGAGCAGCACTGCCAAGAATCACACATAATTAGCATATTAGCATGACATGCAGAACATCTTTAAAAACCACCACATGACATTCAAAAGGACACTTCCTCATTTCTTAATACATGTATCTGGTTTCACTGCACACAATTCATCAGTGCACATTATTTAAAAGAAATATCTGTCTGGAATAAACAGAGACCAGATGCAAACAGTGAAAAGTCCCAGTGCTCACAGAACAGTAAAGTCGTCATATGTACAGGACAGTCATACGTCTAAACTCGACTCAAAATATCAATAATATCTGATATCTGATATAATCTGACGGACGGAATCAGAGTCTGTGCTCATCATACGCAATACAATTTTCTGTGAACTCCAATAGAGTAATATCTGCAAACTCAATCTGACTTTCAGCAACTAGCGCTGACTTAAATTTTCTGTTAGTGGTTTATCTATATAACACTGCATATTTACAGAATCATTTTTGTAATGCATAATTACAATGGTGAGTAGTAATTACACTTCAAGAAAATCAGCCCTTCCTCAAACCTCAATGCTTTCCAAAAAATGCCATTGCTTGGTGCCAGAAGTGACAATGTGGAGCTGTCCAAAAATCAGCAGAGGATAGTTGGAGTTGTCACACTGTTGGCACGCAGATTAAATCTGCTTAATTAGAAAGAGAAAAAAATCCACCTAACTGCTCTGCCCTGATTAAAGACGTTATGCAGCACCTTAAACTTGAAAAGATTAGATTTTCTTTAAAAATGAGATAGTATAGAGACCTTTTATTTATTATTTTAATAACACAGCAGTAATTGAACTCTAACCCTACTATCATCACTTCTTTTTTCCCTTTCTTTTCTTTTCTTTTCTTTTCATTTCTTAAAACATGTAAACGTTTATATCAAAATTTATTGTAGATGACGACATGATATTTGCTAAGGGCAAACAAATTTTGTTGGAATTTTCTGTGCCAATTTGGAAAACTTAATAAAAAAAAAAAAAAATGGCATTGCAGAGATATTTTGTGCATTTGTGCAGTGGAAGAAAAACGCAAGTATCCAGTCAATCCACAGTCTTCTGTTCTCAAAGACAAATACTCACGTTCTTCTTGTGTTACAAGACAGCAACACTCCAGTTCTCCTTAATAGCCAACATACAAAACATGTCTAATTCTATCCTAATTCTAATTCTATAGTCAGATATCAGCTGCAATCATATTTTTTACAAAGCACTGTAAACCACTAAAAAGGCTATTACATTTTGAGAAGAAACTGACATGCAGTAATTAAAAGCAAATCACTGTGTAAGAGACACTCTCTGTTATTGATTGGCAGTAGTTTTGCCATCGTCAATAATACAGAACAGAGTTTGCTACAGAACAGTCACTGAGGATTCAGAGAAAGAGAGAGATTTCCCTCCACTTGAAAAAAATGAGATTAATTACCTTATTCTGATCGGTCCAGTAAAGGAAGTAGCCCCGTGGGTCCACCCGCAGCGTCACCGGTGTAACTGTGGTGCAGTCCTTCAAAAACACAAGAGAACAATCACAATCACATCAGTGTCATCACAGCACAAGGGTTAGTTTTATGACAGTCAACATAATGAATACTACTTTAAAGGAATAATTCACCCAAAAATGAAAATTCTGTCATTACTCATGTCATTCCAAACCCGTAAGACCTTCAGATTTCATCAAAAATATCTTAATTTGTGTTCCGAAGATGAACGAAGGTCTTACAGTTTGTAATGACATGAGGATGAGTAATTGATGACAGAATTTCCTATCCGGTCACACTTTTCTTTTAAGGTCAAATTCTCGCTATTAACAAACCATTAACTATGATTTTTGCCTCAAACTCCTAATTTGCAGCTTATTAACAGTTAGTAGGTGGTTGTTAAGTTTAGGTATTGGGTAGGATTAGGGATGTAGAATATGCTCATGCAGAATAAGTGCTTTATAAGTACTAATAAACAGCCAAAATGTTAATAATAGGCATGCTAATAAGCAAGTAGTTAATAGTGAGAATTTGTCCCTATACTAAAGTGTTACCAACTATCTCTTTAATGTTTTTTAGGACTGAAGTGTGGGTAGATGAATTAGAAATATGGCATGTTTATGTTCATGTAAGAAATAGAGAAATTAAAGAGAAGGACAGATGTGAGCCAGCAGAGTGAGGAGACAACTGTAGCTCCTGCAAAACAAACCTCATCACGAGTCAAACTGAGGGTCAAGCGCAGAAAGACCAGAGCAGCTCGTGTGTCATGTAACCCTCAGGACAACTTCACATAGCAGCTGCAGATATTACTGGAGCTCTATAAAAAGACCCACACTCCTTTGTTCTGTGGTGATTTGTGGCTCCTAAACTTCAGCAGGGGCCGATTACACATGCAGAGATTCAACACACACCAATGCTTTTATAATGGAGTCCAAAACACCACATCTGTGACCAGTGCGCACTGAGAATAAATAAACACCCCCAGATTACACACCAGAGGTTTTAGGAGTGTGTCCAATCAAGTATATAGTCAAACAACTCGTCTGACCGGTTCCTGTTTCTAACTGATTTATTGCTGGGAGGCTTTTGGATGCAGATTCTGCCACCGAAAGACAAACACTGGCCAAAAACGCTGGTACTGACATGCTGCTCATGTTCTAGGTAATAGAGCGAGTTCAAATCACTTTGTGTCATTTATTAACACGAAACCAGCCCAAGACTGAGGAGGACAGAGCTCCTTTCCAGACTCTCACATTGTGTTTAGACAGCGACACACATATTCCTAGAAAATCTTTATTTGCTCTCCATTTAATCTCATTGTCTGGGAGAAACAGTTGAGATACTGAGGAGATCTTTCCTATGGATTCCTGCAGTTACAGATACTTCTGTTAGTCACAGCGATTTAAAGGCAGACTACAAATACACCAGATGGAGGCTAGAGGTGTGCACAAATAGTCGAATATTTGAATATTCGATCTGTAATTATTAATTGAAAAATAAAAGCACTATTCGAATTTTACTATGTGTTGTTTTGCTGGTCATAAATGCAGGGAATCTATGATAAATCCTCAGCACGCAAACTAAAAGTCAGTTATAAGTAAATGCACTGGGTGGCGCTGTGGAGCGTGTTGATTGTTGATTGTATTTGTTCACAGAACTTCATTGTTTGGAATTACTTTGATTAAAATAGTCTTATTAAATGATCTTACAAAATGGAAATACTTTTGATAAGCTGAATCAGTGAAACTGAGTTACCATAATATCACCACCACAATGAGAAATCACATGAAATCCAAACAGCAGTTGAGTGAGGAATGACAGCTGTCCATCACTGCATTCACGACTGCAGGTAAGCACAGCTGTAACACAAGAACTTATCTGATGGCCAAATGATCTTGAGACATATGCTTCCTTTAAGTTTCCTTGAGGGAGAGTGGTTTAAGAACAGAAAACCCTAAGCGCTGTAAGAAACTTTGCTTGACTGCTTAGCACACCGTCATCTTTGTTTCTCTGGAGCGTCTATGTCAGCGCTTGTTCAGCTTGTTCAGAAATGGGGACAAAAACATATTAAACTTATTAAAACTTCTTATTAAAAAAATAATGTCTCTTTCCTTAAACGTCATTTAAATAAACCAATATTCAAATATACATATTTTTATGAGCCCAAATACTCGAATATAGTATTTTTGAAAAATGCCTATCCCTAGCGGTAGCGTCTGAGTGAGCACTGCAAATGGAGAAAATCAATCTCTTGGCTGGAGAAATGAGCTTTGGGTTTTCTGAAGGCTTTTTCTTCCTGCATAGACTGAAAAAGCAAAGCTCGAGAGATTCTATCATTTTCTACACGATGGCAACACACACGTGTTACGTGTCTGTTTCTGTTTAGGTCCCTTTTGCCCTTTTTTGGTTCTTCCTGTTATTAGTTAATCATCGTTTAGTCTTTTCACCTGTGTTCCAATTAATTATCTCGTGTACTCCTTTG
>JAFVLL020044411.1:31891-89382 GCA_021397915.2 Tor tambroides | reverse complement strand
GGAGGCCCAGTGCTGTGCCTCCTTGGCCTGTGCTTTATCAGTGTTCTCTTTTCCTGCTCTGTCCTCCACAGTCACACTGCCCTCGCCAATCTGCCTAATGAACCGCAGGAACTACACAATAACAACAACAACAACAACAACAGCTATTACACATCTACTGCTAACAGGAAACACATTGGCGATGCGCACACACAGACACACACACACACAAGACCACCAGTGGTTTCTTCTTGACAGTTACGGTCAGACACAAGTAGACCACAAGGAGGAAGGAATAACGGCCAAAGGCATAACGTATCCCAAATTATATGATGAAGCATGAGCAGAGTTAAATGAAAGAGAGAGAAATATGAGCAAGTAAGGAAATGCTCATGAAAACAATAACAATGTCACATCACTTTATTATCTACCAGAAGTGCATACTGGGATGTAAAAATATCCCTTGAGAAAACATTAACACAGTTTTAGCATCTCTTAAAAGAATAGTTCACCCAAAAATTAAAATTTGTGCAAGATTTACTCATCTTCATACCATTCAAGATGAGATGAGTTTGTTTCTTCATCAGTACAGATTTGTAGAAATTTAGTATTACATCATTTGCTCACCAATGGATCCTCTTCAGTGAATGGGTGCCGTCAGAATAAGAGTCCAAACAGCTGATAAAAACATTACAATAATCCACAAGTTTCCAGTCCATCAATTAACATCTTTTGAAGTGAAAATCTGCATGTTTGTATAATAAACAAATCTATCATTATGATGTTTTTCATTTCAAACCACTGCTTACGGCTAAAATACAAGTTTTCAATTCATAATATTGCTTTCTCCAGCAATAAAGTCATCTCGTCTGAATCAGTAAAGAAATATGCATAGGTCAAACACCGTTCACAAGCAAAATCGGTCCAAAACAGTTATAAATAAATATGCCAGTGTATTTTTGATGAGAGGACAACAGGGCATGGATGTTTTCTCACATATACACAGTTTTTCACTGCACAAGACATTAATTAATGGACTGTTTTTATCAGCTACTTGGTCTCTCATTCTGACGGCACCCATGCTAAATGTCTCCAAATTTGTTCCGACGAAGAAATCAACTCTTGGATGGCCTGAGGGTGAGTAAATTTTCAGCAAATTAAAATTTTTGGGTGAACTTTAAATGATCCCTTGTGACAGATCAATTTTGTGATGTGGCATTGGTGAAAGCAGAACAAATTTATTCTGAAATGGAAAAACTTTAGTCAAATGCCCTGCAAAAAAATCACTTCATACTTCATAAAATGACACTAACAAAGTCCCAGTGCTGCTGCATTTAATACAGAAATAGGTCATGAGAGGTCATGTGTTACAGTGATTTTACCAATGTAACTCTTAGACTTAAGTAGCTTGCTGCTTTTATAAGAATTGGAGTAACAGCACTATGATCAAAGACACCAATGTTCAATAGGTGCAATGTTTTAGGTGCAATTTCTGTATGCTTGAGTAATGTATCTATGCATATGGTGACTTTGACTAAAGTGTTTCAGGTGCAGCTCGAAGAACAGTTAAACCCTTAAACCGTCCTCTTACTCTCACCTCTGTGTTCTTTAGTTTAGGGTCATCCACTTTGGCAAGGAGCTCGTTCGCTGTTTGCCGTAGTTCTTCACCTGACTGGTATTCTTGTGTCCTGATAGGATAAAAAATATTTTAAAGCAAGAATATAATGGCTGGTAGCGAGTACCAAATTGTTTTAACATGTCATATCTTTCACTGCATCTTCAAATTGTGGAACATAATGTTGGAACAAAAAATTACAGCAAAAAACGGTTACACTTTATTTTAAGGTTTCCTTGTTACAGTGTAATTATAAGTACTGAGTAATATTAATTAACTACATGTACTTACTATATGGTTAGGGTTAGGATTAGGGTCTGGTTTAGGGTTACGTACATGAAATTGTGCATAATTTATTGCTATTATTATAATAAGTACATGTAACGTGTAACAAGGACACCTTAAAATAAAGTGTTACCCAAAAAACACTCCAGTCTTTGTCAATGAAGTTCTAACTTTTCCCTTTACTGTAATTTTAATCAAATAAATGCAGTTTTGCTGAGCATAAGAGACTTCAAAAGCATTAAAAATACCAAATATTATTCTTCTAAGATACATAAAATACCATTCTTTGTCCTGTTCTCTTTCTCCCAAATCTCCCAGCCATAACTTCTCCTCTGATTGCTCTAGGTACTCCTCTGCCCAGCGGCCAGGGTCTATAAGACAGGAGGAAGGGAATTGAATAGTGGAAGTATAGTAGAAGACGACAGAAAGAGTGAAGCTGTGGAGAATGGCTGGACAAAGACGAGTGAAGAATCGTCAGCTCCACCTAATGACATCCAATGGCTTCTAATGACGTTATAATAAACCCAATGCCATCCTAAATGAAAAAGGATAAAATAGCACATATTAAATATATATTAACCTGCCACTTCATTGATGAATTCTCTGGTCCAATCAGCATCAGCTGGATCCAGACCAGCTTGTCCAGAAGAAGAGGCGGAGTCAGCACTAGACAGGAACTCTGCCGCCCAATTGCCAGACAGCGCCAGAGCAGCCACATCAGGAGCTGGGAAATGAAAATGTATAGTTATAGCAGACTGAAAAGTGTTAAGATTGGACTATATGTGTGTTTGTGCAGTCTAACCTCTCTGTGGAGCCTGTCTATAGCTCTGTTGATCTATCTGCTGCATTTCCTCCAGCAGTTGACCCATATCAAAACTGTGAGGAGGTCGTTGTGGGGCCTGTAGAAACTCACTGACCAGCTGCATTTCAAAACAATAGGATGTCATTACAGTAAAAACAGAGAACATACTCACAGATTATTTGACCTTGTCAAACTGATCAGTCTATGAAATATTGAAATATCCAAAAGACCACACACCTCCTCTTCAGTGGCTATTTCAATTGGAGTAGGAGGAATCTGTGGGGGGAAAGGGAAAAAGAAGCTTTTTAATATTCATTTAATTGTATTTGACTATTTTTCATGTTGCTAGTTGACTAATCATTTAGTTAACTTACCAAAAAATAATGACCATAACTTTGAAGAAGAGTGCAACACATTCCATGCAAATCACTGTATTTATGTTATAGATAGTTGACATGTCGTTCTGGCCCTAAATATTTTGTCATGGTTACACCAAAGAAAATGTCCAGTGACTTACAGTGGGTGTTGATCGGTGTCTCCAAGCCCCTCCCTCTTGGGTCATGTGACCAGTCAGTTTCATGAGGGGATTGGCTCCCCCACATTCCGCCTCCACTAACTCCCGCATCGCCATGGCAACACACCGTCAAGCTGGATCAAACTAACACCTTGAGATATCTGCAAGTAAACATAATATTGTCAATGAATGGTATGTTGTTATAAAAGTGACAGTAGTGTAGTGGTTAAGGGTCTAGACCAGTGGTTCTTAATCTTTTGAGGCCCCCCGTTGTCTAAAACAACATTTGAAGGTTTAAAATCTGAAGAGATTTTAAAACACTAGGTATCATACACTTACTTACTTTGTAAATAGTTACAGAAGAAAAACTGGGTATCATACACAAAGAGATTGAGGATCACGAACTACCAGACTTTCAAATCGTTCCGATCACAACAAACTAAAGCAAAAACGTGCTTTGTTGCTAGGAGATCCGTGACAAATGACAACAATGTGTGTTCTAAAATTGGTTCAAAATATCAAACATGATTATACTTTGATTAGTCTCAGCCTCAGACGTCACGCCCACGAAACGTTAGCTAAACGTCTGATGCATATGGCACACAAAAGTGGAAACATTTCAGGAGTTTCGAAGTCGTCGTCGGATTAGTTGAACTCAGCCATCAGTTTGAAGGTCTGGCTATGCGAGACTATATTTTGATATACTCTAATTTGATATCCTCCAATTAAATCACAGTCTGTGATAAAAAAAAATCAGAGTCTGTGTGACTATCATACATGCGATTTTCTATGAAATCTCTCAACTCAAATCTGTAGAGTGTCTCTGACTTTCAACAACTAAAATCGGTGCAAAAGTCATGACATGTATACCAGCCTTCAGGTTCCTAGCTTCCCGCTCATTTTAAATAATGAGTTTACGTGATTCTTCCAGCTGTTCATGATTTTCTGGATATAGATTAAGGAAAAGTATTTGTAGAAAAAAAATTCACCCCACAATTTCTATGTATATTCATTATAAAAAATAACCACTTTATTAATTTACATGACTTTTCCGGTCTAGAAATGACTTTTAGGTGTTTTAGGTATTTTTTTCTTATTTTAATGATTGTTTATCTTAATTTAAAACATTTGAAGTCATTTTAAAGGCATGGTTCACCCAAAAATGAAATTTCCGTCATCATTTACTCACCTTCAAGTTGTTCCAAACCTGTAAGAGTTTTTTATTCTTCTACTGAACACAAAAGAAGGTATTTTGAAGAATGCTGGTAACCAAACAGTTGACGGTAGCCACTGACTTCCATACTACTGGCTACAATCAACTGTTTGGTTACCAACATTCTTCAAAATACCTTCTGCTGTGTTCAACAGAAGAAAGAAACTCATACAGGTTTGGAACAACTTGAAGGTGAGTAAATGATGACAGAAATTTCAATTTAGGTTAAGCTATCCATTTAAGAGGGCCCATAGTGGGTCCCGACCCCCTGGTTGAGAACCACTACTAGTCTAGACTGGTAACCCAGATTTGTAGCCCTAGTGTAGAAAGTGACCAGAATCACCATAATGCCCCCGAGAGTGACATAACAATCTATAGCAGCCTATAACAATTATTGTAAAGCATTTTATCTCTGGAAGTGGTTTAGATGAATACCTGCCACAAACAAAAGCGTCTCCAGCCTGAACAGAGACAGAAAGACAATCGGCTTGAGATAAATCCACCTTTCCACTGGCATAAACATATGTTCCATCAGCTTATCCAGACTAGAAGGATTACACAGATTTCATTGTTCCTAAAAACAGCTATTAACAATTAACCAAGATTGCATGTGAACAAGCAGCCCTGGTTTATCTTGCTGTCGTTTTGCAATAATCCCAAAACAACCTGCTTCCTTAATGTATTTGCCACAGTTGATGAAAAATCAATGAGACAAACACAAGAGTGTTTGTGAAATGAATGACCATCGGTTGAATCGGTCATCTGATAACTGTCAAATTATTCCACGGAAAATTACGTTTCAGACATACTGAACACTTCTGCTTCGAATCTGGCTCTGGTCTGCTGTCAGTTTTGCTTCAGCACAGGAACATTAAGTGCAAGTGTGACTTTCCTCAAATGTAAATGGCAGTTGCAAATCCCAACGTAACAGACAACAACCGGTTAGCTATTCACAGCCGCTGTTTTTGTGCTGCAGGTTTGTATCATAACAATGAAGGCAGCAGGTCAACTAAGTCAACTATGCTGCAGACAGTTAGCTTACAAGCTAAATAAACTCATCTCACCTGCACAGGCGATGTTATCACCTCTCTTCTCCTCTCTTTCTCCTTTTATCCCGAGAGTAATGGAGTTTAGACAAAGACAAAACACGACCGAGCGTAGCAGGCCCTAAAGAGACAGCTGAGGTTAACGGCCCTGTGGTTGTCGGTACCAGACGGGTAAATGTTACGCTGGTGTGACCGTCCTGTCTTTATTTACCTTCCCCGTGTGGCCCACTGAAACAGGAGCGAACCAGCCACACAAATCCTACACGCTACGCTCCGGCTATTCACAAACGCGATTTGCGTTCAAACCAACCGTAAGCAGCGCTTTGAACTGTGCTGAACATCACGACGGATGGAACGAGATTTACGCTGAAGTTACGTAAAATTCCTAAAGTGACAGCGCATGCTTTGAGTGATAGGTTGATAACCTATTGTTTTCACAGTCAGGAAAAGGATTTTGTAGAATGAGCAGTAATTTAAAAAATCCTGTTGTGCAGTATCTTTTGAGCTCTGTCACTTTTTAAAATGAATATGTATGTGTAATTTAGGTGCGTATTGATATAAACGTGTATACCGAGACAGAAATGCTCTGGTCAATCTCACTGACCTAAACTTTATTCATTTATAGCAATAAATATGATGCCCAAAAGGATGGAAATAAGCAGGTTAGTTGCAATTTTAGCAATATTGTTCAGAATTCTGATATGTGGATGAGACAAACCAACAAAAAAGGTCAATCCACTGGATTTTGCATTGCATTTGTTGTTAAAAATTGTCACTTCCCGTCTAATGATGTACATCCAGATAACGTTGTGTTTTGTTTTGTTTTATTTGATTAATAACATCATAATGTTATATATAATGACAAAATGTTATATACATAATGCATAGTGTATACACACATAGATAGATAGATAGATAGATAGATAGATAGATAGATAGATAGATAGATTCCTTAAATCCCCTTCTCTGCTTAATAAATTCAGAAATTAAAACATTTCTCAGAAAATCTTACAGGCAAAAATGGCAACATCTGCTCAAACTACAGTATTTGGTTTATTTGTGCAGAATTCTCTCATGTGTTCAATTTAATTGTAATATTATGAATGTGATTGAATATAATTTAAATCTTTCAAAATGCGGGTTGAATAATTCATTCAATATATTAACACAGGAGGACATGCCCTGCATAACAGGAAGGATACATAGGCAATTGATTATTTATATTCTAAAACATTTCATATTCCATTTATAGCTCTCCAAATAATCACATTATGATTATATGTGTGATTTGTTAATATGTAATGTTTGTTTTAAAATATATTTAGTCTGCAACTGTCATCTTTGCAAGATTATAACATGAAAAAAATCACTGACCATCTGTTGACGTCATCCGTGTGTTTTTATTATGAATTTTTTGAACAGATTATTTCTTCAGACGGTTATCAATAACAATCAATCCATATAATCCATGTCATTGTGTCTATAAGTATAGTTAATTGTCCCAATGGTAACCATTGTAATAATATAGCTTATTAATGCAAATTTATCCATTCTTAATATCACACTGCAAAAACAACAGGCCTTTATTTACTGACAGGTTTCCACTGTACACTAACACAGACAGAGAAATAGTCACGGGAAAAAGAGAGGAGGAGTGCGAGCTGGAAGGAGGAAGGGGTGGCACAGTTGTACATTCAGAAACCAAAAAAGCAGTGGCAGTATCTAAAGAGTGTACGGATAGAAAAAAGACGGGGGAGAAAAGAGATGGCAGAGGTGAAAAGTATTCTAGGCATAACAATAATGTGCCTTTCTGTTCCACTGTGACTCAGATATTAACAAGTTTTTAAATTACACAATTGAACACACAAATAAATAGACATTCATCAAGCCAATCATTACCGCTCTTATTACTAATACTATTATTGTCATTATCACTGGATATTACCAATAGAGATATTAGAAAAAAATACCTAGCCTATCTGAAAGTGCAAAGACTGAAAACGAACCAAAATAATGGAACCGACAACAAAAAATGAGAATAATAGTAGTAGTCATTTGTATTTACATACATTTAAGTACAATCAAAACTGCCCAGGTTGAGCTAACATTCTGATACAGCAGAGGGCATTGCACTGTACTGTGTTTTTCGTGAGGTTGTGAGAAGAGGTGCACAGATATGTGTGTGTGTGTGTTTGTGTGTGTATGTGCATTGTGATGCTTAAAAGAAAGCACTTGCATAACTAGCTGGAGTCTATCACTATTACGAAACACCTTTACTGACTAGTCCTCTATATCTGTACATGTGAATTTGTTCAAGGAATGTATCAAGAGACAGATTGTGCAGAGGAAATAGAGCTTCTGAAGTCGTGTTGTACTTGGTGTACATTATATTAATTACAAAAGGCTGTAATCTGAAACATTCGGAGTCAATTAGCTGATGTGAGTTGACAATTAATGTTTTCATTATGTTCGATACAGTGTTGTGAGCACATCAATTGGAACGGTCGTAGGATGAATGAACATATAATTGTGCCATTAATAAATATTGGGATCTGGGCTGAGAGTGGCAAAGAGGGAATGCGTTGTGCATTGTGGGAGCATACATTCCAGAGAGAAGCATTGCATTCACAGAGGCTGAGATCCTATAATTGAGTCACTGGTGTGTTAGACACTTTGCATTTTCTTTGATGGTGCATCTGTGTGTGTGTGTGTGTGTGTGTGTGTGTGTTTGTATATTCCTGTGTTTTAAATGAGTGGGTGGTGTTTTAGTTTGTGGGTGTGGCTAATTGGCTCAGTAGCGTCTGGGGGCGGAGTCTCTTCCCTCTTTCTTGATGATGATTCGTTGGTCATCACTGGTATCGTCGGGCGAATCCACTACTTCTTCCTCGTCATCACACTCTCCTTCCATATCTGTTGCAATTCCCATGCGGTTCTCATACGTCTAAGAGAGAGAATAAAAAGAGAGGTGTGTAAGATACCACACACATCAGTAATAATGCTGATAATCTACCGTTCAAAAGTTTGGGGTCAGTAGGATTTTTTTTTTTTTTTAAATAAATTAATACCTCAATTCAGCAAGAATGCATTAAATTTATCAGAAGTGACAGTAAAGACATTTATGCTATTAAACATTTGTATTTCAAAGTTGTATTTCTATTGATTAAAGATTCCTAAAAATATATATCAGAAAAATATTAAGCAGCACAACTTTTTTCAACACTAATAATAATAAGAAATGAGCACCAAATCAGCATATTACAATGACTTTTGATCATGATTCATGTGACACTGAAGACACTGAAGAGTAATTGCTGCTGAAAATTTAGTATTGCCAGCACAGGGATATATTACATTTTAAAATATATTCCAACAGAAAACAGTTATTTAAAATTGTAATAATATTTCCCATTATTACTGTTTTTTCTGTATTTTTGAGCAAATAAATGCAGCCTTGGTGAGCATAAGAGACTTTAAAAAACTTACCGACCCCAAACTTTTGAACAGTCGTGTATGTATCTACTTTTGCATTCATACCTCCATTGGGTTCACAATAATGGTGAGAGCCGAATCGTCCCATTGGCTATTGCCCTCTTTGCCTCTGCCTCTTGCTCCTTCACCACGGCGGTGGATTGAACGGATGCGAAAGACACCAAGAATCACCATGACAACCAAGAAACCCACGCACACCATGATGATGACAGTTGCAGCTCCTGGGACAACTGTACACATGAGGAGAGAGACAGACATTATGTTCATTCTTTATGTTTGATGCTTTTTTAAACGGTTATATCATGAGGAATAAAAAAATATCATTTGAGACTAAAGATTTAATGTTATTATACTACTCAAATATGCTCTATTTCAGAACTCGAAACTTTCTCTGCAGTAAAAAAAAAGACCATTTACTAACATTATAAACTGACCTTAGGAAAAAACATAATGATAAAAAAAGTTTATATAACCATCTTAATAACCAAAAATGTATTTTGCCTAAGAGAAAAATTTGATATGCCAATAAATACTTGTTTATATTAGTGCTGTCCATCGATTAAAAAAAATGAACTAATCGCACATTTTTTTCTGAAATTAAATCGTGATTAATCCCACCTAATATTAAAGTTTTTAAATGTACTTTTATATTGCAGAAAATTCACATTCAATCTTCAAATTAAATTAGAAACAACATAAAGACAGTATATTTTAACATTTCTTTAATGCCATCTTTTTTATGACTGAAGGCCAGTGTCACAGATATCAATACTGCTGATGTCTCTAGGAAATTGTTCTTTTTTTCCTAATATTTAACCATTGACTACAGCCATTCAACATTACAGTATAATTGAGAGCTATCAATTTTAACATTTATTAGACTTTAAAAATAACAAATTTTAATTTAAATGAACTTAAAACAATCTTAACATAAACCCATTATAATAAATGTCATATTTACCTGTGCCCTTCAGCAATTAGGAAATATACAGAAATTGAATAAAGTTATCAAACACAAAATTCTAAATTAAATATAGATGAATCCTTAAAGCTACAAAAGTTACTGATTTCCTCTTTTTCTTTTGTTCTTTGATTAACAGATATCACAGCTGCTGGGTTATTAGGTTATTTGGCTGCTATTACTTTAAGAGCTGCCGCTGCTGAACGTGATGCAGATCTGACACTCATGCTCATAGTTTCATTTCTTTAACATGAAATGATACAGGCTACAGCGCATGCCACCGTATTTGCGCAGGGAATTGAAGAGCACGCCGTTAAACTGGAAAAAATAATCGCCTGCATTAACACGCTAATTTTGACAGCACTAGTTTATCTGTGTCAGACTCAGACATGTACCTGAGTTGCGGTGTGGGTTGGGGAGCGTGTGTCCACTCAGTTCCCCAGTGTGATGGGATGGGTGGAGGAACTGCTGCTGAGACGCCAGCAGATGAGACGGATGGTACAGACTGTCCAGAGAGTGCAGGAAGTTCACCTGAGCAAGTGTAGGAGAAAACCAGACGAAGACAGTGAGAGTGTGGGTGTTAATTAAGAAGTGTGTGTGTACTGGGCAGCCTGAAGGATTCACATTTAGTGGTGTTCATACCTCCAGTGTGAGCTCGTTGCTGGTGTACCGGCCGTTCATTTCTGAGCATGACAGACGGAACCTTCTTTCAAAACGAGCAGAGCCCTTTGCTAAGCGATAGCGAATGGAGCGCAACACATCCTCGTACACAGAGATAGACTCCGCTCCTGAAAGAGAGAAAGAGAAGGATTAAAGTGTTGTCGTTTTTCTATTTCCTGTTAAATAAATGAGAATGTAATGAGAAATGATTCATTATGTGTTTCTGCTAAAATATTTTAACTTTTTACTTACTGCATTCACTGCTGTTCAAAAGCGTGGGGTCAGTAAGATTTTTTTTTTTTTTTTAGAAAATAACACTTTATTCAGCAAGAATGCATTCAATTGATCAAAAACGACAGTACAGCATTAAAATAGTAATGAAAGTAAAATACCATATTTTATTCTTACAATATTATTGATAATAATAAAAAATGTTTCTTGAGCATCAAATCAGCATATTAGAATGATTTCTGAAGGATCATGTGACACTGAAGACTGAAGCAATGGCTTCTGAAAATTCAGCTTTGCCATCGCAGGAATAAATTACATTTTTAAAATATATTCAACTAGAAAATAGTTATTTTACCATATTTTCTACTGTATTTATGATCAAATACATGCAACCTTGTTGAGCATAAGAGGGGTTTTTTTTCCAAGAGATTTTTTTTTTTTTTGGAAATGTTACTGACCCTATACATGATTTGCATTTATAGCCCCAAGTAGTAAAACTTAAACATAGATACATGTTTTACATTATTTAATGAAATATGAAATCAAGTGACATTTATTTTGAATAAGTACACCAATTGGTAATGTTTCCATTTCTAAAACACTGTATATTTTGTTCAAAATTAAGACAAAAATATTATATTTAGACACTTTCTGGTAACAGTGACACTTATCCATTGTTAAGAGTACAAATAAGTGTCCAAATATTTTTTGTAGCCACTTTACACAGTGCTTTACACATCACTTTATTACCAGTGAAGGCAATTTAAGCCATAAAGTTAATATATATAAAAAATATATACATATATACCAGTAATGGCAATGTAGGCCGTTGTGTTAATGATGTCCAGTCCCCTCTCTTTTAATGCCTCCATGTCAACCAGAAGCTCCTCCCTTTCTGGGTTTAGCTCCTCCCCCAAGGGCTGGACTTCACACCCATCCAGAGTATGAGCCACAGCATCTGACATCAGTGCTGATAAAGAGACAGAAAAAGATGGAATAATTCTCTGCCCTTTGACCATAACACTGAAGTGAGAGAAGAGCAAAGGTCTGTCCGCTGCATTGCACAAGCCTAAAGTCACCGATAACAGATTGAGTACAGGTTAACCTGTGGGCGAATAAGTAATTCCATTGCTTGTTTTGCTCTCACTTTCTATCGACAGACAATGCTTGCATACTAACTTGCAAATAATCTGATAATGCCCTGACCTTGACTTCTTTATTATGCTGCACCACCTCTGGACAAAACCAAAACAAGCTCTTAGACTGCAGATCTTTTGTTCATAGTTATTCATCAAGTCGAGCCTCTGGGCTATTACAGGGTCTGATGTGTAGATCATTTTCCAAGGATAAATGAATAGAATCCATTTTGATAAAAAAGCCCTTATAGAGGTCATCAATCAAGCAGTGGGTTCACAGATTACTGTTTTAGGTGAGATGTTCAAAGCTTACCCCCTCCTTCCATGCCTTGAGCAGCTGTGTTCACAGCATGAGACAAGGAGCAGACGATTCGGAGCTCAGGAAACAAGGGAACCCCTTGAGGGCCCTCAAATTCAGCGGCTGGTCGGGCCAGGTGGGGTCCCACCCCGGAGAGAGAGATCTGAGGGGCGTCAGGCTGGAGCACGACCAGGTAACCCTCCAGCTGTCTGAGAGAGAGACAGCTCTCTTCACTGAAACACCTACAGAACGACAGAGAGCACTATGATAATTTAAAGACAATATCTAGATACTTGAGAATAAAGTATCTTAATATTTTGTATGTTATTTTGGTGGAATGTTTTATAATTATAATGTGCTAAAATTAAAAAATTTAATAATGCATTAGGTCGGGGTGCCCAAACTCGGTCCTGGAGTTTAGCTCCAACTTGCCTCAACACACCTGCCTGGAAGTTACCAGTATGCCTAGTCAGGGCTCGACAGTGCGAGCATTTCACTCGCATTTGCGACTAAAAATAGATGTGTGCGAACTGGAAAATGTATTTAGGAGCACAAGTGCGAAGCACCCCTGCATTAGGTCAACTGGTCTTTCACAATAATGTAATATTTTTATTTGAGATGGATAAGATTTTTAATGGTTTTGAGAGAAATCTCTTATGCTCACCAAGGTTGCATTTATTTGATAAAAAATAGAGTAAAAACTGTAGTATTGTGAAATATTATTACAATTTAAAACAACTCTTTTCTATTTTAATACATTTTAAAACGTGTGATTCAAAGCTGAATTTTCAGCATCATTACTTCGGTAATGTCACATGATCCTGCAGAAATCATTCTAATACGCTAATTTGATGCTTAAGAAACATTTCTTATTATTATCAATGTTGAAAAAAAGTTGTGATGCTTAATATTTTGTAAAAAAAAAAAAAAAAAAAAAAAAATTTCCAGAATGCTCAAAAGAAAAGCATTTATGTGAAATAGAAATCATCATAAAAATGACTGTCACATTTGATTAATTTAATGCATCTTTGCTGAATAAAAACATTCATTTATTTTAAAAACAGATCCCAATTTTTAGTTAACTGACCCCTAACTTTTTGAATTATATACGATTAATTGTGATTAATTTGATTAATTAATCAGAATATTATACTTATGTTACTGTTTGCAACTTTGCATAAATGTGTGCCCATATGTTTATGTGAATTATGCCAATAATTTCATGAGCAGCTGGTTAAATTAATCTCCATCTGATTTTTGATACTACAGCTGGTCATCAAAACCCCTTGACCTGATATCTGGTAACAGTAAAGTACAGCCCTAATATCTACAAGCTTGCAAAAAAAAACAAAGAGTTTTTATCAAACAAAAAATGATTTAGTGAAATTATGACATTTATACAGATTTTCTTTACTCTCCATTTATCGGTTGATTGTTTCATCTCCTTTTCGGTGTGCTTTACTTGATAGCCTTTTTTTTGTTTTTGTTGTTTTTTTGGGGTAAATGTTGGGTAAGTTGAAATGCTGAAGGAAGATCTTTATTTTGGTGTGTTAGTGGTTGTCTACCTGAGAGAGGTGGTCAGTTTGAGTGGCCGGACACCAGGTGTGGCAAATCGTAGAGAGTTCCTGTATGTCACCTGCTGAACAGCCCGGTTGAAACTTTCAATGTCGTCTCCTTCTAACACCAGCACAGACTGGCTAGGGTTCACATGCACCTGAGGAAGGGACATTAAAGGAACATTAAAGAGCTCTATTGACAGAATAGATTTAGACAAAAAACAAAGCAGAACCTTTATAGTAGTGCCCAAATTTTTTTAGGAAGAACTATATTACGAGTGAAGATGTGAATTAAACAAACTTGAAGTCGTAGTGTTAATGTACCTTCATGCCTGAGCCCAAAGTCTCAAGGTCCCCGAAATCAAGCCCCTCTCGACAAGCATACAGACACTCCACCACACTGTGGGGCTCCACATTTCCTGGACGCACAGTCACTCCTGACAAAAGCCCTTTGTAACCACTGACAAACTTCCCTATGAGCCAAAATGAGAAGATATATATAAATATGAATAAATACAGACTCTTTCATAAACATTAAACACATACCAGCACTTCATTGAGTATCTCTACTGATCCCAGATAGCTTATGAATAACACATATCTGCACACCCTCATCCACACACAAACATAGATAGGCTCATTGTCCTGGTGTGCACCTCACCTGTCTCTTTACTCTCCGGCATGGTGTTGTTCACAATGTCTCTTGGTTTCTCTTCTGGCTCTACAGGATGGAAAAAAGCGAAAAGTGAAAAGTGAAAGGAAACGGATAAATGCTTTAATGCATCTTTGCTAAGTCACATGAAGGCTTAATGCATCAGTTCAATGCAACATTGCTAAATTAAAGTATTAAAATCTTGCTGACTCCAAACTTTTGAATGTTATAGTGTATGTTCTGAAAAAAGCACTATACAAGTTTGGTAACACTTTAGTATAGGGACCAATTCTCACTATTAACTAGTTGCTTATTACCATACCTATTATTAACATATTGGCTGTTTATTAGTTCTTATAAAGCACATATTCTACATGACCATATTCTACATCCCTAATTCTACCCAATACCTAAACTCAACAACTACCTTACTAACTATTAATATGCAGCAAATTAGTAGTTTTTTAAGGCAAAAGTCGTAGTTCATGGTTTGTTAATAGCGAAAATTGGACCTTAAAATAAAGCGTGACAAGTTATTCATATCACTTCTGAAGCAATACGATAGCTTTGTGTGAGGGATAGACTGGAATTTAAGTCAAAATTCAGTCAATATTTGGTATGCAGTTTTGGCATCAATGTGCCATTTGTTTCTCAGAATGCTGGCTAGATGCAAGTTTTTGGTGGACATGAAGATTATCAGTGTATAGTTACTTCAGATTTTATTGTTTCAGAAAACTTCTCTACTTCTAATTCTATAGTCCTTTTATGGTGTTTTTGTTTTTTATGGAGTCCCTGGTCACTATGAAATGGTGTTGTATAGCAAAAGCTGTGTAACATTAACAAGTTCCACAAAACAAATAACAGCATACAGTTTGAAATGACATGAGGGTGAGTAAATAATGGCAGAATTGTCATTATTTGAACTATTACTTAAAGCCTCATCCCAGTGTCAAAACATCATTCTAGGAGGTGATTAACAGACTAGGTGACCCAGTTAGAAGAACAGCAGGAGATGGAACGCTTGGGAATCTTTCTACCACACACACTCTAAACGAGTGCCACAGTGTGTAAGAACGATTCTGTTTAGTTGAATAATACATGAGTCTATTAATAGCTGAAACACATATAGTCTCAGAAAAGAACATGACTACAGATTTCTGCTCCACCTACTGCTGATATCTTCACACCCGCCTCTAAGATTTATCACATATGACTAATCGCAAAATTACCCCAGCATGCTCCGATGACCAGCCGCTGGTGTGGTGCGGGGTTAGGGATGGCTCCGTTGTCATGAATAAGTGCAGGGTCAAAGGTCACGCCATCCACATAGAGTGTGACAGAGGGGAACTGCACACTAAGGGACAGGTGATGCCACTCACTGTCACACACCTGTCAGAGTCATAGGGCAAAGTTCAGCTAAGCTCTAAAGCAATGTGTACACATGCAAATGTATTATATTTATAGGATTCAAATAGTTCCCATGACAGACTGTATGTGACAGGATTTTAGTGGCTAAGATCTGCTGTCACGGTTAGTTTACCTGTTCCAGTTTCCAGAGGAATTTGACAGGTCTTGCGGCGGACACATCCGGCCAATAGAAGAGAGAGAGACGACAGCCATGTACCGATAAGGAGTAGTGAGAGTACGAGTCATCTGGAAATGAGACCACAAAACGATTTAGTAGAGCAGCTCAAATTTGAGTTCTTAAGCACTGATTACTGACCAGGGATGTGTGCCACTGCAGTACTAAGTTCCATGGTCAAAAATGCTAACCTTGGCAAGGTATTAATGTAAACACATTTGATATTAGTCAAAATTACATAGATTAGTATACATTGTATTATTTTTACATAAATAACTTCAATTTCATTTATTAATGTTTTAATTCATATGTGCACTACCCTTCAGAGGTTTGGGGTCAGTAAGATATATTAAGATATTTAAAATAAATGAACACATTTATTAATTAACAGAAATGTCAGTAAAGACATTTACAATGTTACAAAAGATTTATATTTCAAACACATGCATTTCTTTTTAACTTTGTACTCATCAAATAATCCTTAAAAACGTATCACAGTTCCACAAAAATATTAAGCAGCTTAATATTAAGCTTTATTTTCAACATTGATTATAAGAAGAACTGTTTCTTGAGCAGCAAATCAGCATATTAAAATGATTTCTGAGGCATCATGTGACACTGAAGAATGGAGTAATGATGCTGAAAATTAAACTTTGCCATCACAGGAATAAATTACATTTGAAAATGTATTAAAATATAAAACAGCTTATTTAAATTGTAAAAATATTTCACAATATTAATTTAAATGATCAAAATGATTTATATAAACTTTGGTGAGCATGAGATGCTTCTTTCAAATCTTACCAACCCCAAACTTTTGAATGTGTGCAAATTTTTACATTTTTTTTTAAAATAGAATAAAGTGGTCAACCACATATTATTTTTTTCTGTATTGAATTTTACTGGCATTAGTATCAAAATGTTGCTGAAATTATTTTAATATGGTGATAACACCAGTACAGACTGACCATTCTTTACAGTGCTGCAGATAATAGTCTCCTCCTCTTTACGGGTTCCTCTCGCCTGATTGGCTGGTGGTTGAGTGCCGGCCCCTCCTCTTCTCATCCACAGCTGCAGGGTGAAGTGGTCACCTGATACTGCTGAAGCAACTGAATCAGGTACTACAGCAAAATGAGTGGAGCCATTGAAGGAGAAGACCAGGGATGAATCAGAAGATGGTAGAGTCGGCAATGCTGCAGTCCAATTGGTTGCAGGAGATGGAGGTGGAAGGAGGTCGACTTCACCCCTCACAGCACCTGAAAACATTAAAAGCCAACATATTTTTGATTTAAAAGAGGGCTGGTGTCAGCAAGATCGGCAAGTACTACAGAATTATTGAGTACACCCTAATTTGAAAGGATTTTCATCCTGCAGCTAATCTAAAGAGAACGGAATGGTTTGGGACATTTTCCCATCTGCTCTAAATGAGATAAACAGTTGGGCAACAGAGGCCGCAACGGATAAACTCCAAGTCCTCAATTTTCCCTTCGCTAATCATCTCTAATCCTAATGAACGAGGATCTGCCATAATCAAATTCAAACCGTAGACAATTTACTGAAGAAATGAAAAATTCAGGAATCTACAGCATTAATAAACATACCACAGAGTCTGCGCACAGATCGATCTGAGTAGCTGTCCCTGTCACAGCCCTTCCCAATATGACCCGTTTGAAGCTCAACAGTAGCCTGGATGTTCCAAACCGTTTCCTCACAGGTTTCCAAGTGCAGGTTCGGGAAGAGAGGGATACTGCCAGAACCAGGAGTATACTCAATGCGCTTTGTCCATCCTGTAATTCAAATACACACACATATAATCATATAAAATGTAGTATAACGCCAGTTTTCAATTTTGTTGAATTCACAGTCAAATTTTTAGAAAATGCAAATAATGTTTTTTCATAAGAATAAATAAATACAAATTAATTACAATACAATACAATACAATTAATGAATTTAATAAATAATAATAATAATAATAATGGAATTGAATTGAATAAATAAAATAAAAGTAACAATAATAAATTGTAAAAATATTTACCAATCCAGCCTGGTTTGCAGGAAGGTTTTACTGTGACTATGACCTGAGCATCGGCCTGAGCTCGATTCTTCCCACAGTCAAACGCTGTCACCCAGAAACTGTGGACACGCTGGCGTTTAGAGTCCAGTGGCTCAGTGTTCTTTATGTTCCCTGAATTTGTAAGAGATAGAGAGACGTTTATACAATTACTGGCCACTTTATTAGGTACGCATATTTCACTGCTCATTAATGCAAAAATCTAACCAACCAATCACATGGCAGCAAATGCATTTAGGCATGTAGACATAGTCAAGTTCAAACCAAGCATCAGAATGGGAAAGAAAGGTGATTTAAGTGACATTAAACATGGCATGGTTGTTGGTGCCAAATGGATTGGTCTGAGTATTTCAGAAACTGCTGATCTACTGGAATTTTCACACATCTCTAGGGTTTACAGAGAATGGTCCGAAAAAGAGAAAATACCCAGTGAGTGGCAGCTCTGTGGGCAAAAGTGCCTTGTTGATGCCAGAGGTCAGAGGAAAATTGCAAGACTGGTTTGAGCTGAGAGAAAGCGAATAGTAACTCAAATAACCACTCCTACAAATAAAGTACGCAGAAGTACGCAGAAATAAAGTCTCTGAATGCACAACTTTGAAGCAGATGGGCTACAATAGCAGAAGAGCACACTGGGTGTCAGCTAAGAACAGGAAACTGAGGCTACAATTCACATGGGCTCACCAAAATTGGACAAAAGAAGATTGGAAAAAGGTACTCTGATGATTCAATTTCTACTGCGATATTGAGATGGTAGGGTCAGAATTTGGTGTAAACAGCCTGAATGCATGAATCCAACCTGTCTTGTATCAATGGTTCAGGTTGATGGTGGTGTAATGGTGTGGGGATATTTTCTTGGCACACTTTGGGCCCTTTAGTACCAATTGAGCATCATTTAAATGCCAAAGCCATCTCCATCCCTTTATGACCACAGTGTACCATCTTGTGATGGCTATTCAATAAGGATAACATGCCATGTCACAAAGCTCAAATCATCCCAAACTGGTTTCTTGAACATGACAATGATCTCTATCCAATAGATTTGCATCATGGATGTGCAGCCGACAAATCTGCAGCAACTGCTTGATGCTATCATGTCAGTATGGACCAAAATCTCTGAGGAATATTTTGTAACCTTGTTGAATCTATGCCATAAAAAATTAAGGCGGTTCTGAAGACAAAAGTGGGTCCAATCCAGTATTAGCAAGTTGTACCTAATAATAAGGCCTGTGGGTGTATTATCAGGCTACATAAGTACAGAGAATACTAAAAGATTTGAAAGCCAGAAGCTTTGGTAAAACAGACTCAGATTGGAAATAATAAAGTAGATTTAATATTGACAGGGACACTGAGAGTATGATAAAGAAACCACAAGCATCAAAAGCAGCTCAAAATGAGAAATGTGAGCAAAAACAAACAAAGCAGTGAAAGATGACAGAGCTGGGTGAAGGCCAACAGTGGACTGGAGGAGAGAGAGAGAGTAAAAGAACGATATTGAAGTGGCACAATAAATAAAAGGATATTCACACAGCGGTGTCTGGTTCAGCCTGACCCAAATTACGAAAGCAAACCACACACACTACAGCAGAAAAATCTGCAAAGTCATGGCTAAAAAGAAGACCTCTCTCCCTCGTGCGCCTTGCTCATTGTATTTTTCTCCCTTGTTTCGGTTTCTTTCCGTTGGCCAGTTCCTTCTTCATCAGCATTTGTCATGTTACAAAATGTCGGCTATTGATCGCTTCCCCCTCAGTCTGTCAATGGGTGCTCTGATCTGCATTGAATGATCAGGAAGGGTGACTATCCCTCCATCTGACTGCAGCAACTGGGCTGTTCAGAGAACTGCCCTAAAAACCAACTTAACATCAACATGCTGCCTCATTTTTGAATTATTTGAAACAATTACAATGATTAAAGCAATGATGATCTTCACAAGAATTATTCTAATATTATACATTACAATAATAATATTATGGGCATGAATGTAACAGTAGTTAAAAGTAAATTCTATTAATTCACTATGTCTTAAAAGCACATCTCAAAGTAATAATATCAGCACTGTAATAATATTATACTTTTAATTGCTGAAAAGTTTTCATCTTTATATGGGGACTTTATAATTATTTGAATTAAGGGATAGTTCACCCAAAAATTAAAATTCTGTCATAATTTAGTCATTCTGCAGAACACAAAAGAAGATATTTGGAAGGATGTTGGTAACCAAACAGACCACTGACTTCCACTGTATGGAAAAAAAAGCTTCTTTTATGTTCCACAGAAGAAATAAAGTCATACAGGTTTGGAACGACATGGGGGTAAATTATGCTGATTTTTCAAACCTTTAAATCCTTTTTAGTAAAATATGTTGCTAGCTGAATAAAAAATGTCCTTGAGCTACATACTTTAGTGAAATATTGTTAATTTAAAGATTTAATTTTTCAATTCAGTCATACAGTTTTTAGTTTTATAACTAGAGTTAAATTGGATCCAACCTTACAGTCTTGATTAAATCTTTTATGGAAGCTGCTGGCAACAGGGTAAGCACAAAAGAACACTTTTTACATTTTTATAAATATATATATATATATATATATATATAAAACATTTTTTGTGAAGTGTTATCACTGGTCACCCCTACATGATATAAAAAGCGTATCTGTATTTTATCAATGCTGGCAGTTGTAGTTCTCACCATCGTTGTCAATGGTGAAGGGGACATTGGGTGTGATGATGTCATAGAAGCAGATCTGGCTGTACTGAGGTGAGCAGTCGGCATCCACGGCTTCCACTCGCACAATACGATCAAACAGACGCCCCTCGGGCACCGATGCCTCGTACCGGCGCTCCACAAAGACAGGAGAGAACTCATTCACGTCGTTTACGCGAACGTGCACAGTGGCCCTGAGAAGAGTGGGTTAAGAGTGTAAGAATGCAACGGTTGTGGCATAAATTTGCAGAAACCAGATTTTAGGAAAATTCCATCTGAATTGAAGAAATCTCTTACTTGTGAGATTTCTTGCTGTTGGTTCCGTCAGGACCTTCACCGCAGTCATACGCCTGGATGGTGAAGCTGTGCTCCTTCTGGCTTTCACAGTCCAGAGGCTCCTTAGACCGAACCAGACCTTCTCCAGTGGAGCGATCCAACACCACTGCCTCAAACTGTGCTGAACCAGAACCACCTGGTCCGTTATGAACCCTAAACCCACAGATCTCCCCTAAAAAGAGAAAAATACATCTACACTGACTACATTTGAATAAAATATATTTTGTGTGTGACAACCTTTGTACAAATCCTAATTTAAAGTGCCATTTACTACACAGGTTTAAAAAAAACATTAATGTGTGAAATGACGTGAAAAGGGCTGCTGAGTGCTCTTCTGGAAGTAAACACTTGTCTGCGTGCAGGAAGTGCTGTCACACATGACACGGCACTGTGAATGCTAGCTCAGCCTGCCGAGGGGGAGGTCTGTCAGCCTTAATCCCTGTGTAATTCGTGTAATTTGTGTAAACATAACATGTAATTACTTACTGCAGTACTAAACTAGCTACTAGAAGCTCCAAGGTTGCCCCCCTCCCCTTCAAAATAACCCTTAAAATGAACCCTTGACTAGACCTTGTAAATTAGAGATACACTAGAAAAATTAAATACACAATTAGTGTGTCCTTTTCACACTTGAGGCATAAGAGGTTATATTTACTGACTAAAGGTGTGGTCATACTTATCGCTGTTCAGCTAATTTTCACCAGCCGTTTCAATAGGAATCCATGCAATCAAACAATTCGCATGAGGGCGAAGATTTCTATGGAATCACTGAATAAAAAATAAAAAAGGTAATTGCGACTTTTTATCTCACAATCCTGAATTTTTACTCGCAATTGCGAGTTTACATCTCGCAATTCTGACTTCTTTTCTCAGAATTGTGAGATATAAACTCGCAATTCGGACTTTTTTCACAGAATTGTGAGATATAAAAGCGTAATTATGACTTTTTTCTCAGAATTGTGAGATATAAACTCGCAATTGCGAGTTATAAAGTCCAGTGTTTTCACAGAATTGTGAGATATAAAAGCGTAATTCTGACATGTTCTCAGAATTGCGAGTTTATATCTCACAATTCTGACTTAACTCGCAATTGAGAGCTTATATCACACAATTCCGACTTCATTTCTCAGAATTGCAAGTTTACATCTCGCAATTCTGACTTCATTTCTCACAAATGTGAGTTTATATCTCACAATTCTGAAAACAGTCAGAATTGCAAGATATAAACTTGCAATTCTGACTTTTTTTCTCGCAATTGCGAGTTTGCATCTCGCAATTCTGAATTTTTCTCTCAGAATTGTGAGATATAAACTCGCAATTGTGAGTTATAAAGTCCAGTTCTGAGAAGAAAAAAGACTGACATGTTCTTGGAATTTTGAGTTTATATCTCGCAATTCCGACTTCATTTCTCACAATTGCAAGTTTATATCTCCCAATTCCGACTTCATTTCTCACAATTGCGAGTTTATATCTCAGAATTCTGAAAAATAAGTCAGAATTGCGAGTTTGTATCAGGCAATTCTAAGAAAAAAAGTCGGAATACATTTTTTTATTCAGTGGCGGAAACAGGCTTATATAGATTTCACCAAGCAGATTTCACAGGATGTGAGGGATAGAAGTACAGTGCATTCAATGAACTGTACTGTTATTTAACAAATCAAGCAGCTTTCTGTTGGTCAGAGCAGCAAATTAGCATGACCAGCTGAACCTGATGTGAAATCAGCATGGGGAAATCTTTCGCCCTCAAGTCAAATTCCTAATTGTGTGGATTACCATTGAAATGACTGGATTTCACCTGTTACAATTCACAGAAAAATGGTAAATGTGCCTGCACCTTAACACACCAAGGTGTGACATTATCAGCATCTTTACCTGCATAATGCAGCGGTGCGTCTTTATCCAGGGCGAAGAGAGGTGGGTTGAGGAGGACAGTGTTGTCATTTTCCATGACGATCCCTTGGTACTCCGTTTCGATCCATGGCTTGTGTTTATTGGCTGAGAAAGAACAATCACAAAAGCAAGGGACAGGCGTGAGAGCCACAGGAACAATCTGTGATTCAGAACAAACAGCTTTTTTTTGACAAGACTATTTATAACACACCGTTATGAAGGTGAGCGAGCAGAGGTTCAAAGACGAACACAAGCAGTCCAAGCCGAAGGAATTTGCAACAAATAAAAAAAAGTTATGCTAAAATACATTAGTGGCAGATGGTGCAATGTTTCGGCCAGCTGTACGTATGCATAACACTTGCACATTAAGTTACAAACATACCCATACGGGGATCGACCGAAACTGTGTGATGGACACACACAACACAACACAAACACACACACAGCACGCCACGCCTCGCTGCTTTGGAGAGTAATTAGGTGTAGAGATGTTTGGCTTGATTGCACACCGTGAGGTATATTGCGCCTATCACTCAAATACAGACAGATAGCTTCTCTTAGAATGCTTGGAGAAAGACCGAACCATGCAAACCCACATTAAACACCCTGAAAATGAGAAATCTTCAATAATAAGGCTGGCCCACTGGCCCGGGGTCTTTCCGGCTGGTGCTGCGTTGCCAAATTTTACATTCAAAAAATCCTGAAAATTTTACATTCAAAGCTTGTACATTCAATTTTTATGCCTCGCAACATAAACATTGGTTTTCTGTGATGTAGTTTTGCATTGTTGTTACAAATTTTGTTGATTTGTCACTGAGATAATCTTATCAAGCTGACTAACATAGAGAAGGCTTTGTCAAATTTGTGAAAAATTACTTCTGGTATAGGTTGGAAACTGCAAATCAATCATATTGTGATTTGAATGCTATTGTTTTCCAGTGTGTGTTTTTTTTTTATGGAGTTACATCAAAGCTGTTTAATTTCAAGAAAATTTTCCATTTTTTGTAATATATATACTCTTCAAATGTTTGGGATCTGTGAAATTTAAAAAAAAAAAAAAAAAAAAAACTTTTTTCAGCATGGAGACATTAGGCTGATTCAAAGTGATATAATATTCTATTTTTAATAAATGCAGCTCTTTTAAACTCTTTTAATCATGTTTACTTCAAAGAATTAAAAAAAGTGTTCAACAACAAAATTAAGCATTACAATGATTTTTCTGAAGGAACGTGTCACACTGAAGACTGGAGCTTTGCCATCACAATAACAAATTACACTTTAAAATATATTAAAATAGAAAACTGCTATTTTAAATTGTAGCAATATTTTACAATAGTATTGTTTTTACTATATATTTGAAAAATATGCAGCTTTGGTGAGCATAACAGACTTCTTGCAAAAACATTAATAAATCTTACTGACCCCATACATTTGAATTGTAGTGTATATTTATATATTAAATATCAGTATGAATGTAAAAAACATCAATTTATTAAACAATTTATATGAAAAAATATTTCTAGCAAATATGCATTGCTAAAAAACAAAATCAATCACTCTTTTACCATGGTGCCAGTAAAACTGTTGGCAAGGCGGGTGAAAATCATAACTATTAATCCTTATTACTGAGCCCTGCTTCATAAAAAACTACTTAAATCTCTGGTCATATGATACTACATGAGTACTAGACATAGTGCTGACCACTAACTCACTGCACCAATCTTTTACATGTGTGGCTACATGCCTTCCAACTCGCTCTCATATTTCAAGTCAGTCTGCCTTTTTTTGCCATTTATCCACCTATCCCTCTCTCTCCCACCCACCCACGCCCGCATTCCTCCTTCTCATCCCTCACTCAGCCATATAACATTAATCTGAGCATCAGACCACTGGATTACTCCTCGGATTATGGACCAAGAGACAACGTTGTGCATCTCACTCCATTTATCACACGTGCCGCTTTCCAACACTGACCAGAGCGTTCTGAACGACTCTGTCAACAGCTGTGACAGAGGATAGATAGAAAGAGCAACGCATGTCTGTGATCACACGGAGAAACGTTAGCCGTAAATTAAGAAATATAGCATCTCCGGTTTCCCACGTGTCTAAAAATAGCAGAGACGAGAATAGATAAGCTTTCACCCTTTTCTTCAAGGATGGAGACTGACCTTTGTTGCCATGGGCAACCAGGAGTCAAGCAAAGAAGGGAAAAGGAGAAAACTCATTCTGGCCATCTGAGGGAGGAAGGAGGGGAAGGACAGAGGGAAATAACATGCATTAACCTGATATGAAGCAGTTTAAGATAGAGGACAGAGGAGAAACAGATAAGCGCAAAGACAGAGACAGAGAGACAGACATATTTCCTTGCCTGCATTTCCTTCAACGTAAACATCTAGGTAAATGTGAATATGATATGTAATACCCTTGACATCATTTTCGTGGCCTAGTAGGGCCGAGGGGGTCTGGCTCACATCTGAGATAAAGCATGTCGACTAGTATTTACTAGTGAGAATCAGGGCTCAATAAAACCTTAGTATTAAGCGAATTGAGTGTGCGTGAAATTGAGAAGTCTGCGCGCCCTCGCTCACACGCGCATGCAGGTGTATCCTCGCGAATGAACGCGTGGACGCGGATATCACAGAGGCAGGTTTGTTAACAGAATATCAAATGTGATTCATGACGCTTGTCCTCGAATAACATCTGATCTGAATAGATTAATATAGGCTATGTCATTTACTTACGTTAGCATTTTTATATACGTAAAGATTAAAATCTTCCAACTTGGATGACGGACAGATACGTGATATAACCTGGCTAACGTTACTGGTGTTTACAACGCGTTATTAAAATGATTACAACTCACTCATACATCTCACACATATATGCGACAAACACGAATCGATTTTTTAAGCCTGTAAGTAAATTCAAGCGATCCAAAAATCGTCATATCATGTCATTTTTCAAAGCAGAGAGCAGTTTAGATGATATAACACCTGTGTTACCCGCAAGAACTGAATTCTAAATATTATTTTGGGATCAAATGTACGTTACCGTGAGGTGTGAGATGGTACCCCGCTCAGTCTCCTCTAAGCATCCGTCACACGCTCACACCTATGACAGCCTGATGCCCGCCGACACACCGAACGCAACGGGTGGAGCGCTGGTCGGGGCCTCCGGTGCCTCCCGAAATGATTCGAACTGCGAAAAGGAGCGAAACTGGAATTTGAAGATTAGATACGAAGAAACCAATGCCCCCGTTTTCGGTGGATGCCGTGAGAAAAAAAAAGAGACTGTGTGATATCTCCTCCCTCTCGCAGTTTCTTAACCCGCCCACACTGCGTCTCTCTCGCTCTCAGGACTCACCCCCGGTGAAACGCCAACTTACAAATCCTACTGCGGCGAGGGCTTGCTTATTAATATTCATTAGCCAATCCTCCGCCATTGGAAGGTAAGAACGCAGTTCATTAGTATTCACTAGCCAAGCAGCTTTCATTGGAGAACAATAGCATAGTAGCATAATTAATAGATAATATGCAACAACCAAATTGTCGCTATAGGAAGCTACCAAGCGGCATTAACATAATCTACTTAATATTAATGAGCTAAGCATTGTTCATAGTGGGAAATATATTTGTTCCTCCCGTTTAGCGGTTCGTAAGTCAGCGAGATGGCTGGCTGTGTGATACATCTGGCTTGGAGGGAAGCATCTGGAGGTTGATGTATACTACTACTCATCGTCAAACCACACATTTACTTCCCACTTCGAGTTTGTAATGAATGTCATTTGTGAATGCGTTTGAACTCCTCACTATATCACAATCTGTGCTTCAGCTCTAGGGCCCAGACTGCAAGATGACGTCATATCGGCTCCCACAGCAGACAGATAAAGCGCCGACACAGAACCACACCAGAGAAGACTTTGTTAAAATCCAGCATTTTTAATGAGTGTTACAAAAACGTTTTCGTTTTAAAAGTACTTTTTTTTTCTCTCACGCTCTTTTTTTTTTTTTTGTACATTTGGTAGCAGTAAGGCAGAAGTAGTTGTTTCCCAAAAACAATTTTTACATCCAGAAAATTTGCAACCACATGTATAAATATTATAAAACAACTTCGATGCTACAGTGAGCCTCTGCTCCCTTGGATTGAATCTGGGTGCAGGTTTTAGCCCTCACTGAAGAGTAATGTATATTTGTGCCAAGGATCTTCAATATGTCATGTCATACAAAACAGATACGAAGGCAAATATGCGTAAGAATTACTGAGAGCAGATCGTGAAGAAAAAAAGATCCTGATGTGCGGTGAGAAATACGCACCGACGCTTTAAGGATTTTATACAGCAGTTTTTAATAGTGCCATTGGTGTGCACAGTTTAGTTGGTTGTTTACTAAAATACTTGTTATAATTTAAATACTCTGCTCTTAATAATACTGACACAGATTTACCATCATATTCATGATTCTGGTAAATAGTGTTGATGTTACTGTGGTTTCTGTTTCACTTGTGCCCATACACTGGACAAAAAGACTTGCTGGAGAAACTGGAGTGAATGAGAAAAGGTCAGATGGATAGACAGGCAGTGTTAAATGGAGTGAGAGGATGAGATGACAGAATGATGATCCTTTTTTATGAAAGTGTCGAAAAAGCTATACAAAATGTAGTTACCATAAAACCCATTCTTTAAAAAAAAAAGAACAATCCCCATCAGAAGTTGTCTGGTCACAAGAAAAAACGGTTATAAAAATGAAAAACATTCATTTATAATGCCAGGCGATGCTCAGTCACTGTTCACTCTTACATTTGTTTCACATTTCATTGTCTTTTTAGCGTAAGTGAGGTTGAAATATTCCTAGCAAAGGAAAATAAAACGCATCTCATTTGTTTCCATCTCTGAAATGCGTGCTCAGCGTCCCCTCTAAAATTGCACACATGACCTCGGCGACAGCCAAAGCCAGTTCTCTGATTAGACAGGAAACAGGAAATGAGATCATTACAGAGTAATGAGTGCAATGGTATGAGCAGATACAGTATAATTAATTTCAGCCACCAAACATCAGTAAATCTTATTTAACGAATACTAAACCTCAGAAATGCTTGTATTTCTGCAGGTTTGAACCTTTTTCATTACAGTCCAAGAATGAAAAAAAAACTTTCCAACGGACTAACGTTTGTACACATACGTCAGTGCTGTATGTAAATAGTAATATATTACTAAAGGCCTTAAAATTTGTCCTCTTCAGGAGCTCTTTAAAGGTCACAGTTCACTTCAGTCAAACCTGTGTAAGAGAAAGAAGAAAAAAGTTGATCATTTTACATTTTCACACAGTCACATCTAAAGCACTTTCAGTAAGAGAGTGCTGAAGAAACTGCTTCAGTGGTACAAACAAATAAAAAGATGTTCTATAAAGACATGGATGAATGAGCAGAGCCAGTGAAATGCTTTGAGAGACGCAGGGATGATACACTTTTCCTACTGGAATTAAATGGCTTATGGTCACACTGATCCTAACTGAATCATCAGTTATGATCTAATGAAGTATGATTATGCTGCTTATAAGTCCTCCTGGGAAGATACATGTTCGAAAGCCATAATTAAGATGTGGGGTGTGGGTTCAAGTGATTTGCGTCAGAATGAAAAGAACACGGCAACTGAATATCTCTTTTTTCCACTTCTAGGAGTTTTTTAGTGCTAGTGGAATTAAAGACAGAATGAAAGATGTGCATTATGTACACAATTTTCTCATTCTTTTAGATACTTAGCTTTATGTTAACCTTTTCTAAGCTACACAAAATATGTGCAAACTTAATAGTATTTATAATTAAATTCTGATCAAATCATCATGTCTGAGGTTGTATCAAATTTCAAGAATATTTTCATCATGGTTTTCACAAAAATGTTAAGCAGCACAACTGTTTTCAACATTAATAATATAGGAAATGTTTCTTGAGCTCCAAATCAGCATATTAGAATGATTTCTGCGATCTTTAAGATTGGATCACACAAAATAAATACCATATAAACTGGACAATATATACACTACCAGTCAAAAGTTTTTGAACAGTAAGATTTTTAATGTTTTTTAAAGAAGTCTCTTCTGCTCACCAAGCCTGCATTTATTTGATCCAAAGTACAACAAAAACACTAAAATTCTGAAAATAAAAAGGGGGAAAGGGAAGTAGTGTGTGGCCAAGTATGGTGACCCATACTCGAAATTTGTCCTCTGCATTTAACCCATTCAAGTGCATGCACACAGTAGTGAACGCACACAGTAGTGAACACACACCCGGAGCAGTGGGCAGCCAATGCTGCGACGCCTGGGGAGCAGTTTGGGGGTTCGGTGCCTTGCTCAAGAGTCTCACCTCAGTCGTGGTATTGAAGGTGGAGAGAGTGCTGGTTATTCACTCCCCCCACCTACAATCCCTGCCAGACCTGAGACTCGAACCCACAACCTTCGGGTTACAAGTCCAACTCTCTATCCATTAGGCCACGACTTCCCCAAATGTTTTACTATTTAAAGTAACTGTTTTCTATTTGAATATATTTTAAAATGTCATTTATTCCTGTGATGTTATTCCTGTGATTTCTGAAGGATCATGTGACACTGAAGACTGGTGTAATGATGCTGAAAATTTAGATTTGATCACAGGAATAAATTACATTTTAAAAATATATTAAAATAGAAAACAGTTATTTTAAATAGTAAAAATATTTCATATTTTTACTGTTTTTGCTGTAATTTGGATCAAATAAATGCAGGCTTGGTGAGCAGAAGAGACTACTTTTAAAAACATTAAAAATCTTACTGTTCAAAAACTTTTGACTGGTAGTGTATAGAATATTCTGAATTTCCATCTGGTAATTAAGACATTGTGAAGGTGTTCATACGAGTACTGACATGATCTAAAGCCAGCATTAGATTCCACAGGAAATAATAGATGTGACACACTCACACTCAGAAAAATGGTTTAGAAAGAGAGAGACGCTAAATTCACCATTTTAATTAATCTTCCTTTTTCTCACTGCCTCTTTTTCGAGGCACGAACACCTTGCGGAGGTATGGCAGGATGAGAAAGGCAACGAAGAAGAAGATGTGACCACAGAAATATATAGAGGAGTAAACCTGGAAAACAAAAACATTCAAAATGTAAATGACACTAGCAAACACTTGGATGGATACAGGAGGCAAGAATCATGGACATCCCACTTTCAACATCAGATTCATGATTAATGAACCCCTGAGGAATGAGAACACACACCTTGAGCCACTTGTCGTAAGTGAAGAGGCAGAATGGCACCAGAGGGTATCCCATAAAGAGCCAGTGAATTAACTGCTGTACTATATATACAAATGGATACAGATGACTCTGAGCAATAGATGTCAGCAAAGGACTGTCCCGCACCAGTGACTGAGCCTGCAAAAATATTTACAAAAGTTTAGCCACTTTCTAGTGGTATATTTGTAAATGGACCTTTTTCACATTTCCAGAAAATCATAATTGTTGGGTAAACTTCCATAGAGGTAAACGAAACTAAAACAAATATTTTGTCCATGTTCTCATTTCCCCCAATAGCAAAAGAAAATGCAAACTATAGCGCTAGAAATGTACATTCCATTTTTTAGACGAAAATATAAAAAAAAATAGATTTACAAAGTTGAAATGCATCATTACAGTCGGTGAAAAGAGTCCATTAACATTAACCTAGATTAATAAATGTTGCTTGTTTTGCTCCTCTGTCAATTTCCCTGTATGAGCCTGTCACTCAGTTCCCATAAAACAAAGTGAAAACACTTCGCTGCACTCACTCCGCACCGGTGGACACATAGCGCAAGTAAACATACACAATGTTTCAATCTCGCCTAGAGCCAGAGTTCACTGAACAATATTACATTTCAACTTGTTTTCTTCTTCTCCTGAGAAGGTTAATGATCAAGCTCTACCGTCAGCATTCATCAAAAAAATGTGTTTTGACAGACAGGAAATGTCATCTGTAAATATTCCATCGACTTTCATTTAATGTCTACTGATGTCTCACATTTTCTGACGTGAGCACTATTTGTCATTTTCAAGATAGGACTACAAGGGTGAGATGCTTCCTCATATACGCACAGCTGTCTGCAACCTGTAAGATTGTGTTTTACAAGCAAACTACTTGCAACAACTGCAACTGCCGTTCTTAAGTACCACACTGTCATTGCCAGCTGAATCTCACCATCTGTTTCTACATATGAAAATGCAGTTTAGTACCTCAATCAGTCATCTCAACTGGCGTCAGTAAGATTTTTATTAAGAAATTAAAGGTGACATCATGAAAATCTGACTTTTTCCGTGTTTAAGTGCTATAATCGGGTCCCTGGTGCATCTACCAACTCAGAAAACGTGAAAAAGAAAAACCCAGTAAATTTTTCTCTGCAAGCTTGTGAAAAAATGAGCCACTCAGACTTCGCTCCCCCGTGACGTAGAAAGGGGATCTTATTATAATATTACCGCCCCTTAATCTGCAAGTTTCCACCCATAGCGCCACCATTGCATTTTCACAAGTGACAACGGTGTACCAGTTCTAATGCCATGATAAAAGTTTGAGCAAAGCATGCTAACTGTTCTGTCTTTGGCTGCACTGACGAGCACAGAACACTATTTAGAGTCCCAGCCTCAGAAGAGACAAGAGAACAGTGGATTTATTGATACATATATATATACATATACATAAACACACACACACACACACACACACACACACATATACATCTATATATATAAGCTGTTCAAGATACATGTAATATTTGATAACCTTACTACTGATCTATAAGAATTCTACAATGCAGTTAGTTTTGCTCCATCCCTTACATAAGAGCAAGACTATCATTTCAAATAAATTCTTAGGGAGTTACTAAACTCAGAAACAGTGTATCTTCAAAGCTGTAAACTTTCAGATCTGCCTTCGGTTGGCATGAAAGTAAGTGACTCAAAGACTTTAGTCATCTTGATTCTACACAACTTCACGCCTCAAGTCTGGTATAGCAATGTTGCCATGGTTACCTGTCTCTCCACATTGACAATGATGAACTCCAAGGAGAAGCAGATGAGGTACCCTGAGTGCAAGCCATGCCAGATCGCCAGGAATAACAATGTGAACATTTGAGATAACAACTTGTTACCTAAAAACTTCAGCCTCTTAAACACATGCCTGTATCAAAGAAGAGGGTGGAAAGAAAAGAGAAATTGAGAGAAAATTAATTGATGCATATATATACATATAAAAGATTTTGAAAGACTCTGATTGCAAAAAAAAATGTGCGCATACCTGGCCACCCAAGCATTTGTGTTGATGTTGAAGGAATTGATGGTGCCTGTGAAGAGTGGTGTGGTTTCAAATAGCCACAGCCTCACATTTGCGCAGGCATCCCATTGGTGCTCCCCTTTTTCGTTCTTCCCATTATAGCCCAGCCCAGAGAGTATACACACACCTTCCTAAGTATAAATATATCAATATAAACATAAGAGAGAGAAACCTGCATTCAGTGATCTCTTACAAAAATCTTACAAAAGATTTTAAAGCTACAGTGGCCCCAAAAAGTATTTGGACACTTAAGTCACACAGTCACACAAGTCCAATGTGTTATATATATATATATATATATATATATATATATATATATATAAATTACTATAAAAAATAATATATATATATATATATATATATATATATATTACACACACACACACACACAGCCATTCAAAAGTTTGGGATCAGTAAGATTTTCAATGTTTCTATCACAAATACCAGTTTCAATGGTTTATATCACAAAACAGTAATATTGTGAAATATTATTGCAATTTCTAAAATTGGTTTCCTATTTTAATATACTTTAAAATATTATTTAATTCTGTGATGCAGCGCTGAATTTTCATCAACCATTACTCCAGTCTTCAGTGTCACATGATCCACCAGAAATCATTCTAATATGCTGATGTATTATCATCGTTGAAACTGTTGTGCTGCTGAATATTTTTTTTGGAACCTGTGATACTTTTTTCTTTGATGAATAAAAAGTTCAAAAGAACAGCATTTATTCAAAATAGTAATCTTTTCTAACAATATAAGTCTATACTATCACTTTTTATCCATTTAACACATCCTTGCTAAATAAAAGTATTAATTTCTTCAAAAAAAGAAAGAAAGAATTTACTGTAAACACTGTTCTTTTTAACTTTTTATTAATGAATCCTGAAAAATGATCACATGTCCAAAAAGATATTAAGCAGCACAACTGTTTCCAGCATTGATTACAAATCAGCATATTAGAATGATTTCTGAAGGATCATGTGACACTGAAACTGGAGTAATGATGCTGAAAATTCAGCTTTGTTTCACAGAAATAAATTATATTTTGAAGTATATTAAAATAGAAAACTGTTACTTTAAATTGCAAGAATATTTCACAAAATTACAGTTTTTTTCTGTATTTTTGATCAAATAAATGCAGCCTGATTCTTGTACTGATGAGCATAAGAAAGTTCTTCAAAAAAACCATTAAAAATCTTACTGATCCCAAACTTTTGAACAGCACTCTCTCTGTGTGTGTGTGTGTGTGTGTGTGTGTGTGTGTGTATATGTGTATTAGACATTTTTGGTTTGACTTGTTTGGGTCAAAGAAAAATTCCAGGACAAAGACAGGACTGTGATGTCAAAATTAAAATAATGCAAACACACCTACAAATCACAGTCTATAGACAGTTTTAAGCCTGAAAACCTGTTCAACATCCCCTCAACCTGAACAGGTGTGGCTGGATTTGCACTTCTAGTAGTCAGATTCACATTCTCAGCTAGAAAAATGCAGCCACGTCTTGTTTGTAATTGTCTTGTTATACAGCTAACACTTCTCCAAGAAGATAATAAAGATACATTGACAGGGCTCACAGCATGAAATGTACTGACTCTCAATTACCGCAAGTCTGCTCTTAACGGGGGACTGCGGTTGTGTTGTTTACTCACCGTGATTAGCCAGCAGCTGATGTACTTATACAGGTTTATTTTCACCCACACTAGGACGTACACACACTTGTACCAGAATGGATGTGCCTGAATCACAGATTAAAACAAAGGATAAGAAGAAATGAATCACTTCCAATGAATTATGAAAAGTCTTATTTCATTTAAAAACATGATTTTTGCCTTACAAAAACATTCAAAAAATAGCATGCTTTCATTTTAATTAAGTCCTAGGGCCAGATTCACAAAAATCTTAAGAAAAACGTTACGAAATTTCTTAAGATAAATTCCAAGAAGTTCATAAGAATGTTCCTAAGTGCAAATCTGGAAAAATTCTTATAAACTTCTCAAATATTTACTTAAGAGTATTTTTTTCCTTAAGAAGACAATGGCAGGCTTTGGTGTTTATCTGAATGCATTGTGGTTATTGCTGAAAACTCTGCCTGAAGATTATTTTTATAATCATAAGCGACTGTGTTGATTGGAGTTCAGCACTCAGTGTTGTGTTTTTTAAATTCACCATGTGTTTTTAATAGTCACTTTCAAACAGCTCATCTCTTTTCATTGCGCTGTCTCTAGAGTGAATGTGTCCTGTATCTGTGTGTATGTGAGCTGCCAGAGTGAACCTGTCCTGTGTGTGGGCACTCTCATATGTGCTGAGTGTTGATGCTGAAAGTTGCACTGTAATTTTAAAATTAAAAACTATTTTTGTGGCCACTGATTTGCAAATTCAGCAAAGAGCGAAGTCACACATAATCATGACCAATAAATGTTACACGTCCCTAGTCGTAATATGTATTATACGTAGCTGGTTCATTAGTAATTAATAATTCATTAGAAACAAGCCAATTAATTAAACATCTTATTTTTGGGGATTGAAGACAAATTGGTGGTTACCCACTTAAGATGTTATTTAAAATGATTTTTTAAGATTCTTTTCCAGAATTTGAAAGTTTTTTCTTAAGAAAAAATATAAGAACATGTTTATAAAAGTATTTTTTGGCCCCTGATTAGTAAGCAAATTATTTCTGTGAGTGTCTATAAAAAAGGCGTTCAAATTACGACAGTGAATAAGGATTTCTAAGACTTCTCAGAGTTGTTCGAAACTCAGAATAATGAATAATTAGCAATTAAATACAATGATCTCCTTGCAAGGGACCCCCTTCTTAAGATGTAAAGACAACTACATTACATTATATATTTGGCATAAAGACCCATTTATGTTTGAGAAAAATAATGTGATATTAGTGTAGAAAGGCAATGTGTTCAAAATTTAATTCAAATTTTGAAATATATGGTTTAAAAAAAACAAGAAATTATAATAAATAATTAAATTACATTCTCATTGTAAAAAAGTAAAAAGAAATTATTGAAATATTATTTGAAATACATTTACCTTGTTTTAAATTCACAGCAATGGTTTTCTATTGAGTAGTGTTAAATCAATAAATGTTTTAGGTTTAGTTTAGTATAAACAATTTGTTTAAATCACTGTTTTATTATTGTTAATCAATAGAAAATATGGATATGACACTTTGTCCAAATTACAGCATGCAATGAGAGTACAATGCATTAAAACACGATTGTGGTACTTCAACACACTATCTCAGTGTTTGCAGTGAACGTTTGTTGTGAAACGTTCCCACACACGATTAGATCCCATACAAGACAAGAGTATTTGAGTCGCATAATCTATAGGCATGTAACAGGCAGTGCAAGCTACAGTTCTGGCTCACTGTTTGAATGATTGCTGAAATGTATTAACTGACATTTGATAATATAAACAGATTAAATGAATACAACTGAGTGTCGGTTATATATGAACACCCCTAACAATGACTCATTTTCAACATTTTTCACTCTTTGTGTGAACTCATTTTAGCTCCCTCCTCCACAGCAGTCAAAATGCAGTTATTTGACTTGCAGCAACTGTTTTCCATTTCCAAGAATATATAATTAGGTGCCAAGACTGTAACTGACAGACTTAGAATGCTCCCAGTATGAATGAGAGCGCTCTTTGTGACACTGAAAAGATCCCACAACAAAAACAAGTGAGATTCAGGTACAAGGCTGTTGATTTCTGTTTGTGTTCAGTCATAGTCCGTGTACGTTTTGATAGTTTGTTTTTCAGTTCGAAATGAGATAAGCAGAAACGAGAAAACGGCTCCTTTATTCGTTTTTTTGTTTGTTCAGAAAAACGAAAGAACAAGATTTCGGCTCGATTTTTCGTTTTTAGTCATGGGTAGAAAACAGATAAACGACTTCAAAATTCGTTTTCCACATGTGGGCGGTCACGAGACGCCCCTTTCCGTGATTGGTCAACCAAACCTGGACCTGTGACATCATCAGCTGTTCCTCTGTTCCGTTCAACAAAATAATAGTCCTTATTTATTTATTAAAATCTTTAGAACAACGAACATACAAGGGCAATAACATAAATTACATAAAAATAAATATAATAATAAACAGACAATTAAAAAAAAATAATAAAATAGGAAAAAAGCACTAAGAATATCACATGTCCATAATAAGTACAAATAGTTACAAATTATTCAAACAATAGATTTTAGACTTTAAAATAATTTTGTTTTTTTTGCTTGTTATTTCTTGTTTCTTTTTATGTATACAGGTAGTGACCTATTTTCATTTTAAAATGAGCAAAATATGAGTATTATTTTGTTTTGTTTTTTCAACAAAATTATAGTCTGTAGATTGGGCTTTCTTCTGTGCAACCTAACGTGTTTCACAGAAATATTTATTTCAGAAATATTAATTTGCACCCAGCCTGTTTTATTTTTCTGTATGGATTTAAACCTGAGCGGTGAAGCTGTGCTACCCACTAGACAGCTCAGAGAAGCACAGATCAATGTTCAGTCAAATACACAAACAGTCATAACTTTTTTTTAGACAATATGCTCAGTTTTGGAGAAGCGATGGTCAGTGCAAATACTGTAATGCAAATCGGATGAAGGTACCGAGGATGGAGAATTTAATTTTTACTGTACTGTATATCATAGCAACGGGAACGTTTCATTTTGCCAGGATGTTGAAAGTAAGGGGAAAATCCATAGCTCTTTCATTTATTTGTGTTACAACGCGGGTCATGTCGTCTTATTCATTTTGTTAATAACGAATAATGTTAATAATAAGTTTTTATCAAAGAATGGGGGAAGATGTAAAGATTAGATCAAAATATCGCTGATGCAGATACAGTGTTACAGGTTTACTGTTGAGCACATAATAACGTTATTGCTTCTTCCATTACACTCAGTTGGAGAGTCAAGAAAGATTTTTTTTTTATTTTTTTTTTTAAACTGTAGACAAACTGTAGGCTACTTAGTTGGTGATCCAGTGTAAATATATAATACAGCATAAAATGGCAGTTTTTTGTTTAAACATCATTTATTTTCAACGCTAATATTTTTTCCCTGGGCCCACCCAGTGGTAGGGTGACCATACAGGCCATTTTTACGGGACGCATCTTTTCCGGGATTTCTATATTGCCTAAAATATCCAGGTTTTGGCTGTTAGCACTATGCAGATCGATCGTTGTATGACATTATTTCACAAGAGCTATAGAGAGCAGAGCAGATGGCTCCTTATGCTTTCAAATCGCTCTCCCGGTACTTTGGTGTCATACAATGATCAGTGCGCAACTTCAAGTCGAACGAACGAACAAACACGTGCACGTATTTGCATCGCTTTGATCGCTCTCACCTTCTCACGATTGTCTCGTGCCACGATTGGTCGATTATGTACAATACCTGCATGTTATTGGTCAAACTACTTTGGATGTTTTAGGCAATACAAAAATCATGGCCATGAACGTGTCCCTTATAAAAGGCACATATGGCCACCCTACCCAGCAGGTGACACTGCTTTTACAGTTTGCTGCAAACGGTGGATGGCCAAACACCGTGTAACACCGAATATTCACAAGCTTTAGAGTTAGTTATCTATTATCTAGTTATTTATCATCATTTTACTTAGGCGTCTAGGCTGTGTACACTCATAACTTAAATCCTGGCAAAATGAAACATTCCCATGGCTATGACAGTACAGTAAAAATTTAATTCTCCATCCTCGGTACCTTCAGCCGATTTGCATTACAGTATTTGCACTGACCATCGCTTCTCCAAAACTGAGCATATTGTCTAAAAGAAAAGTTATGACTGTTTGTGTATTAGACTGAACACTGATCTGTGCTTCTCTGCGCTGTCTAGTGGGTAGCACAGCTTCACCGCTCAGATTTAAATCCATACAGCAAAATAAAACAGGCTGGGTGCAAATTAATATTTCTGAAATAAATATTTCTGTGAAACGCGTTAGGTTGCACAGAAGAAAGCCCAATGTACAGACTATTATTTTGGTGAAAAAACTAATTTTACTCACTACTATTTTACTTATTTTAAAATAGAAATAGGTCACTGCCTGTATACGTAAAAAGAAACAAGAAATAACAAAGCGAAAAAAACTAAATTATTTTAAAGCCTTTAATCTATAGTTTGAATAATTCGTAACTATTTGTACTTGTTATGGACATGTGATTTTCTTATTGGTTTTCTTATTTTCTTATTTTTTTTAATTGTCTTTGTTTATTATTATATTTATGCAATTTATGCTATTGCCCTTGTATGTTCGTTGTTCTAAAGATTTTAATAAATTAATAAGGACTATTATTTTGTTGAAGGGAACAGAGGAACAGCTGATGACGTCACAAGTCCAGGTTGGGTTGACCAATCGGCGGAAAGGGGCGTCTCGTGACCATCCACATGTGGAAAACGAATTTTGAAGTCGTTTACCCGTTTTCTACCCGTGAACCAAAAATTAAAAATCGAGCTGAAATCTTGTTCTTTCGTTTTTCTGAACAAACGAAAAAAACTAATAAAGGACCCGTTTTCTCGTTTCTGCTTATCTCATTTCAAATTGAAAAACAAACTATCAAAACATACACAGACCAGTCTCAATCCACTGATTCGCTTACCTCAAACTCATCTGTTAAGTAGTAGCTATCTGAGTAGTGTGGCCCACCTATCGCAAAGATTGTTAGCGTGATCAGACCTAAACCGAATCGCTTCATTGCTGGAACAACACTGCAAGAGGAGGAAACATTTGTTAGATTAAATTGTTAATTAACAGAGGGCCCTAACAGTATGGGTTAAGCTGTTGTCAACACAGTGCTGCCTAAATCCTATTCACACTGACAATAATTTGTAACCAAACATACCATTCATTTTCAATTTCCAGCAACAGCGACAACTGGAGTCATGATATGGGTGCTTCAGCAAATCAACAAAGTTGAGAAAAGCTTAACTTTAAGTAAATGAGCAGAGATGCTATGTGGCAACTAACAATGGGAGCAAAGACTGTTATTTTTCTGCATAATGTTATTGTGAATGGTTTCACTGTCCTCTGTATTTCGCTCTGCTCACATACAGGGATATAAAAAAAAAAAAAGATGTCTGGAAAAGCGTGTCAAAAACTGTCTGCATTTTGATTGACTTTTCATGCACTGATAATCATTTATCTTTCTTATGATATGATGCATTATACACTGCTGCAATTCATATACAAACAACAAAATACAGAATGTTCATTTTCAGCAAAAAAAAAAAAAAAAAAAAAAAAAAAAAAAAAAAAAAAAAAGTTAATTTCTTTTCAAAATGAAATGATATCTTATTTATATATAGAAATATTCATTCGTTATTAGCTTTTCTAAGTATAGGGCGAGTTGTGCAGCCAGCCAATAACATCAGAACATCCAATGCCTATATGAATGTCTATAGCTTAATGGATAAAAATAAAAAAAAAGATTAGGCATGTTGCAAGAGCAAATGAGTTACTAAGACTTGTTCATTATCACAGTGCCCTTATAATGTCCTTGTAAAAAACAAATGAATCCTGCAAATCACTTTGGATGAAAAGTGTCCACTAAATGGTAAGAAACAACTGTTTACAGGAGGTAAAATCATTGGTTTGACAGAATCTGGCTGAGCTGGGATTATTAGACTTTGAAATTTTGTGCACTCACCTATTGGGTGGTTGTCCAGGGACATCGGTCATCTCTCGAGACACCAGCTGCTGGTAGTTTCGCAGTGTGAACTGAGGCCCTACCAGGAAGCCTCCATAGAAGTATGAGAAACCAAAGACCTCCAACAAAGACAGAGTAGAGCAGAGGGCAGACTTTTTCTGTTCTGCGCTCAGCTGAGACTGTTAGGTAAAGAAAATGAGTCGATTAATTAAAAGTGAGGGGCTGGGCAAAAAGAACTGGATCTAGAAGATCAAAATAAAAAGATAACAGATATACACTACCATTTAAAAGTTTGGGGTCAGTAAGAAGTTTTTTTTTTTTTTTTTTTTAAGAAGTCTCTTATGCTCACTAAGGCAACATTTATTTCTATCAAAACACAGTAAAAGCTGTAACACTGTGAAATATTATTGCAATTTAAAATAACAGTTTTCTACTTCAAACATTTTAAAATGTAATTTACTCCTGTGATGGCAAAGCAGTGTCACATGATCCTTCAGAAATCATTCTAATCAATGTTGAAATCTGTGCTGCTTAATATTTTTGTGGAAACTGTGCTTTTTTAGGATGTTTTAATGAATAGAAAGTTCAAAGTTCAAAAGAACAGCATTTTTTTTAAATAAAAATCTTTTGTAACATTATGAATGTCTTTACTTTCACTTTTGGTTATTTTAAAGGGATAGTTCACCCAAAAATGAAAATTCTGTCATTAATTATTCACCCTCACATTGTTCCAAACCCGTGAGATCTTCGTTCATCTTCAGAACACAAATTAAGATATTTTTGATGAAATCCGAGAGCTTTCTGACCCTCCTTACACAGCAACGCAACTGACACATTCAAGGCCAAGCAGGAAATTGTTGAATAAATTCATTATTTTTGTCTTCTTTGTGCACAAAATGTATTCTCACAGCTTCCTAAAATTAAGGTTGAACCATTGATGTCACATGGACTATTTTAATGATGTCCTTACTACTTTTTGGGCCTTGAATGTTGTAGTTCCCCTGCTGTTTATGCAAGCTCTCGGATTTCATCAAAAATATCTTAATTTGTGCTCCGAAGATGAACGACGGGTTTGAAACGACATGATGGTGAGTAATTAATGACAGAATTTTCAATTTTGGGTGAACTCTCCCTTTAATGCATTCTTGCTGATTAAATGTATTATTGTCTTTCTAAAAAAAATTCTTACTGACCTCAAACTTTTGTACAGTAGTGTAATTCAGACAGTTTGTTCTCCAGAACTACTTATGCAAAAAGTGGGATTCATCACAGGTAAAATGCTTTCAATTTTGAATGTGCTACAGTCATGCTAGTGAACAAAGCAGAGTGTATGAACCCGTTTACGCCTTGTACTCAGATCTGTATCAAGGGATTTGATCAGAAGTGGTCTGTGCTAAATACAAGGTCCAAAACATTTAGCGTTTTTCTTCCCCACTTAAACTACATTCGGAAGTTGAAACATCCCATTTGTGACTAGAAATAAAATATATTTGGGAGAAATAGTACAGCTTTTTTGCTCTTTCATTCAAGTTTTTTTTTTTGCACTTTATCAACATGCAGTAAGTGATATCATGTGTCTCCTTTGACCAGATGTGACACTACCATCTGTCTGATCACCTGTGACCGGATCACCTGAGACGGATGTTAATACTAGGTGTAAACAGAGTCTATTATCGGTCATCTGGTGATCTTTACACCCTCAATAAAACATTGCTTAAGTTGAGTAAGAAACAGCTTTCTAGGTTGGCTACAGTAATTGACACAGAGGAAGAGATCAACAGAGATATAACTGCTTACACACCATCACATGAACAAGCCAACTGTGTCAAGCCACGGCTACTATTAATATTTAGACAGAGGCATTTCATCTGAGCCACAGATGAGCTGACCGCAGTATAGGACTAACAGATGACACAATTACATCTCAGGGAACTTTCACTACACTTCACCTTGCCAGGCATCATTACACTGATCCATATGGTCATTTAGCAGAACGGCTGGTACACAACTGAAGAAGATACTTTGTGGTTCCCCATCAGTTCCTTGTGCTCAAATCATGCATAAAAATGCAAAGAGTGACGCAGGAAGAGGAAAAGGAGTGAGATAACGATAGGAGGACGACAGGTGAACAAACAGAGCAAAGGAAGACAGAAATGGTGGAAGTTAGTAGCAGCTCATAACGTCACACTCACTTGTTCTTTTCCACCGTCATAGTAATCAAGCGCTAAACCTGCAATGAGAAAATGAAATCATCATCAGTGCTGGCATTACATGAGCTCTACCACTGACAGAGACAATCAGTTATTAAGGGAAAAAAAAAAAAAGGTGATGCTGATCACATAGTAGTGATAAATTATACATCTTTTATATAATGGAATTACAATATAGTGACAAAAAAATGAAAATAAATGGCAGTTACAACAGCACACAAACAAAAAAGTACAAAATAAAATCATGTGCTACATCTGAAATTGAATCCTTCCTACTATATAGTATGCAAAAAAAAAAACAGTACACCGAAAAAGTAGGCGAAAAGTACATGACAGATGTAGTAGATTTGAATTTTAACTTTAACAGTAGCAAAGCTCAAATTCAAATGTAGTGCCTACTCAGACATTAAAAAATTTCAGACACAATGATGGTTTTAAACACTTGTACTAAGGTAATACTATGCTGTAAATACTAAGGTATGCACAACATATACCGTATCAGTTCCCTAGTAAAAAAAAGTAATATATTTAAAATACATCGATTTCATACTAAGTATAGTTCGAATCTATTAACATATTTACTGACATATCGCTCAAGACTTACTGTTATAAAAATTATAATTAAACTTTACTGAGAGTACTATTTGTGCCCAACACACATTTCTTAATATTAAACCTACAATGTGTTTTAATGTCACTATTGATGAGGACTGTATGATTTTTAATAATAACGGTCTTTAAATGCAAGATATTTAAAGTGACACAAGTATACTTGCAATAGGTCCACTTTAACATATTTAAATATACTTCAATATATCTTTAGTTTGACTTCAGCATAACTTCCACACAATTAAAGTGCATTAAGCACTATTAAAGTGCATTATACTACTATTTAGTATACTAAAAGTACAATCACAGGATATTTTTATTAAGTACATAATTATGAAAATGTATTTGTAGTATACTTAGCATGAAATACATGTATTTCAAATACATTTTAGTATATTTATTTTTCACTAGGGTTATCTGCCAATATTAGACATTTTTTAATTTATTGTATGGGTGGATATTTATTTTGTATGTTAATTTTTTCCTCTATTTTACATCTACATTACCTTTCAGTTATCTAAAAGTTACTTAAAGTAAAAATTATTCATACTATATGACCATTATTGTACCAAGGTATTTTGTAAGTGTTTGTAACCATATGTTGATTCACCTTCAGTTCCTTGTGATAAATAGTTAAAAAGAATCAATTTGTACATATCTAAATTCTGTGGAGTAACAGATGAGGAAGATTAAAAGCAGGTAACATACCGATGAGTTTGAGCGTGAGGACACAGTGAGGCATGGTCCATTTGATATCATACTCGTCTGTAGCTGTGTAGTAATAACCCATCAACAGATATATCTGCCACACAAAAACACACAAAAAACACCCTCAGGGTCTGTTGAGATTGACTTTACTGTTTTAATGTCTGGGGTCAAAGCGACCCTACAGATATACGTTAACTTTATAATTAAGCTCTTATTTTCCCTTCACATTCTTTTAGGTTGTTCCGACCTAATCAAAACTAAGTTGGTACATATTACTAAAGCGTTATTCCTCTGTTTCACCACAGTAGACATGCACTTTTCAGAAATGTGACTGCTAGACATTCCAGTAATGTTGTTTCCGTTTGGGTCAATTCGACCTTAGAAAAAACACAGTCCAAAAATACAATCACAAAAACCAAAAAAACAAACTGGCAAGGGGGGGGGGGGGTTTCTACTTCATGTTTTTGCATTTTTTTAACTATAAAAATGAGAGTTAAATACATGATCCATTATGGTACTGACAAGCTTGCAACATTTCATGCACAAGATCACGTCAAGAGTGCAAGAGCACATATAGAGATAGTGTATGTGAATGTGTGTGCTGTCTCACCATCTGAAAGATAAAGCTAGTCAAAACGCATGTGACTGTCCTTCCCATCAGCCTCAGAAACAAGAACTGAATGACTATGCATAAGAAGGAGTGACCGACCTGAGATCCTGAGAGAAGGACATGGAGAGATGGTGTTATTGCATTCCAGTGCTATCTGACCATGAGATAACAATGTAACACTACATCAACAGTATGAAGAATCAAAATGGAACAGAATATTTCAGCCAAAAATGACACTTCTGTTAACATTTAATCAAGCTCACATCATTTCAAACCAATGTGATTTTCTTTATGTGTGGAACACAAAAGGAGATATTTTTTTATTGAATGAGTGATGACCTTTTTGAAGGTCTCTGTTTTCCATATATGAAATTGAAAGAGTACATACGTCAAACTCCAAAAAAGCAAAAACACCATTAAAAGTCTATGAAAGTCCACTATATTCTACGTTTTCTGAAACCATACAACAGTTTTCCGCAAGGTATGGACTAAAATTTTACATTTATTCACTGCCAAATCAAATACGGCATCTTTGACTTTAATGAGATTTGCTCATGAGACGCCAATGGTGTTTGATGTAATATTTTTGAAGTCTGCATGACGTTTTTGAACATTGTAGACCAATGAAAAGATGAAGGGAAGATTATCAGTGAAAAACTATGCATTTTTGGCATGTTCATCACACAATCATACCGTATGACTGAAATATAGTGCACAGGTTGTATGGACTACATTTATGATATTTATATTTTTTGACATTTTGAAGCCTGTGAGACCCAGTTTTCCATTCACATTCATTATATGGAATAACAGTAAAAAGTGGCTGGGATATTCTTCGAAAAAAATCTTCTTTTGCAATCTAATGAAGCAAACTCATATGAGTTTAAGTCAGGGGTGAGGAACGTTGATCCTGGAGGGCCGGTGTCCCTGCAGAGTTTAGCTCCAACCCTAATCAAACACATCTGAACCAGCTAATAAAGGTCTTCAGGATGCAGTTAGGTATTTTTTTTCCAGGGTTTTTCAGGGTTGGAGCTAAACTCTGCAGGAGAGTGGTCCTCCAGGATCAACGTTCCCCACCCCTGGTTTAAGTGAATGATGGTGAGAAAGAGAACACTGTCATCTTTGGCTGAACTATCCCTTAAAAAATTACGGAAAGAGAGAATTTTTTCAAACAGTTCAGTAAAACAAACACAAGTAAAATATCTCAGATAATGACAAAGAGAGACAGACCTGCTGTAAGATCCGAATGCAGCACAAAGAAATCAAATACACAGAATACAAGGACAAGTAAATTTTCACATTTCCCAACACAACACTCATCGGTTTTCATTAGCTTGCTTTTCAACCTGCCACTCATATTCTCATTAACTACATTCTGACCACCAGGGGTTATCATGCAGCAGCAGCAAAATATCTGTACAATTTTCTTTATATTAAACCACGGTCACCGGGAAATCATTGCCTGAACTGCGAAGCAGTTAGTCAGGATACCCTTGTTTATCATTATTCTCAGGGACGCACAAATGATAGTTGGTTACAAACGGAAACTCTGCCTTCGGTCTTCAAACTAGTGATGAGCTATTCAAGAGGAAATCTGACAGGGACCAAAGCATATTGGAATGATTTTAAACTGAATTGTAATAATATTTCATAATATTACTGTGTTTGTTTGATCAAATAAATACGGCTATAGTAAATGTGGACTTCTTTCAAAGACAAAACAAAAATCTTACAGCTAAACTTTATATAGTAATTGCTATTTTTACTTCAAAATTTTAAACCTTTGTTCAAATTAGAAACTAAAGAAAGAACATTAAAAATATCCATAGAATCCTCTTTGACAAAATCAACCACAAAAGGAAAAAATGTCTGAAACAGAACTGTGATGTTACATAACAAATGTGACCCTGGACCACAAAACCAGTCTTAAGTCGCCGGGGTGTATTTGTAGCAACAGCCAAAAATACATTGTATGGGTCAAAATGATCCATTTTTCTTTTATACCAAAAATCATTAGGATATTAAATAAAGATCATGTTCCACGAAGATATTTTGTAAATTTCTTACCATAAATATATCAAAACTTCATTTTTGATTAGTAATATGCATTGCTAAGAACTTCATTTGGACAACTTTAAAGGCGATTTTCTCAATATTTAGATTTTTTTGCACCCTCAGATTCCAGATTTTCAAATAGTTGTATCTCAGCCAAATATTGTCCTGTCCTAACAAACCATACATCAATGGAAAGCTTATTTATTCAGCTTTCAGATGATGTTTAAATCTCAATTTTGCAAAATTGACACTTAAGACTGGTTTTGTGGTCCAGGGTCACAAATATTCTAAATCTTCCCCTTCAAAACTCTTATTCAGTAAGAAGAATGTTCTGAACTTGTACAAATTTACAGATCATACTTGAGAAGATGACTGGCAAGAAAAAAAGAACGAGCTTTGATGTTGTTCAATTTTGATAATGCTCAACACTTGAGTGTCTTATATTAGATAAGACACAATCGAATGTGTGTGAACTGAGCAAGTTCAAGATTAGGGAAGCTCGGGGAGCTGAACTACAGTAAAAACACTCCAGTCTAAATATGGACCAACAGCCACTAACTGTGGGCCACTGAGTGCTAGCTGACAAACCCTGCTAGTAGTTCTAACTTAAACATATTACAGTTTTAAAGACACTAGATATCAGATCTTTCAGTTCTTCACTCTTTCCCTGCTTCCTTAACTCTCTCACCAAAATTAAATGTGGCCAGTGCCAGCCCGGAGATTGTGTGGAAGAGATGAACAACTGTTGCAGATTGATGAAAGAAAAACCACCGGTACACCAGTGCAAAAGGATAACCTACAGGGAAAACAGAGAGAAACAGATTAGGCATATGACGTGATGCAACTGTAGATAAATGTTCCCTGCACTCTATAGTCAAATGAATGTGTATTATGGCACATAACAATTGTCTTCTGAGGGTGCGACACAGTAGAGAAAGCTTTGACGGATTGGAATGTGTAAGATCTGTTTTGAGGGTGTGGTCACTTAAAAGTCAAGCAAGAATATGAAAAATAAGTTTTCTGAAAGCACAACTGAACACACCTCTGAGATTCTCAATGGATGCCTATAGCAGTGTGATCTTAAGTAGAGAATTAAGGATGTACCAATATTAAAACTATGAATGACACTGACAAGTTGATGATTAATCTCGTGTTATGACCATTAACTGGCCGATATTAAGATTCTATAATATTTTGCCTAAATATGACAAACAACAAACACTAGAAACACAAGTAATACAGTTTAAAGTTACAGGTAAAGTTAGGCATCATAATCTTATAATGTACAGTATGATCAAATCAATATTCACTTTAATACATACTAAAGAATACATTTAACATACACATTTACTGTTATTAAAGATGATAACTATATATTATACATAATTAGCTTAAATTAGCTTTACTTTTTGGTCATTTTCATATTTTTTTTGTTATTTTTTATTAGTTTTTGTATATTTCTATTTAGCTTTAATTTATTTCAGTTTTAGCAGGCTAATTGTGTAGCACTTCAGTCTTAACTTATTTTATTTCAGTTAGTTGCCATGTCAACATTTTGAATTTTCATTTAATGTTTTTAGTAGTTTTATTCAACAATAACAATTCTGCTTTAAGTTTGCATTAGTTGAAGGTAATCTAAATGGAAAAATATATTGTGCATCCCTGGTTAAGGTTAAAATGTTTTAAACTTTGGGTGTTCATTTTTTTCTGATATGTGTATCATGCTATTCTCATTGAAATGAATTCTGTCCATTTTTCAGTGTTCTCTGATGCCTTTTAACTGTGTAGGAAGTCCTTATTCTTTACTTTTAGTCATTTAGCAGACGCTTTTATCCAAAGCAACTTACAAATAAGAAAAAGAAACTAAAACTATTCTCTAAACCATAGTTGCCATACATGAATGAATAAATATTAAAACAATTCAGTGTTTCATTCGGTACAGGTTTACAATAGAAATGGACTCATCAACAAATACATCAAGCAAAAAAAGCCCTGGAAAAATCTGCATAAGTTTAGTAGGCATCATTCTGAGGCTACATATATCCATACTGTTAAAACTTCATTTACTTCACTTTATACTGACTGATTAAACACACAATAAAGTAACAGTCTTTGTGCTGAAACCATGCAAATGGTCAAACAGGCGTCTATATCCAGGTTTAGCTGACCCATGTCATTCATCTGGTTGAAGTGGTTAAGCAGTCCACTACAATGCACCTGACCAAAGTACAGAGAACCCTGCTATCTGCCCTCACACCCCTACTCTTATCAACGTGTAACCTGATACCAAACCCAACTTTATTTGCATTGAAAGGTTACAATTAACTGTAGGTCAAACAACTCAAATTCAGTAGCAAAATAAAAAGACAGCTGTCAGATGAAGCTCTAACGAGCCTCAAACTACTTTTAGTCAGCACATTCATGGCAGTTGTGTGCAGCTAACCATGAAATCTCGCCTGGCACGTAGGTCACCCTTGTCGACCTTTGATTTTGGCTGGAACCGGTGTGTATGGAAAGAGTTGGTGTTGTGTTTTTAGTGCTGCTGGGAGCATTGTGGACAGCTGTGTGACTTGAGCACACTTCTAGTACAACTACAACTACATAAATGACTCCTAACGACACTCATTACAAACTCTCAACAGACCCTAAAATATCTCACTTGTGCGCCGTTCACTTACCTAATAAGACTGACAAAATCAATCGAACCGCCGGTTCGGGTGAACCTAAATATTCGGCTAATTTCTCCATGAAGGGAGCCGCCATCTTTAGTGTGGGCGGAAGTAGCTGCGGTTGGGTTTCCGTGAGTGTGTGGAGCTCGTGAGATCTCCACGCACTCCTTAAAACTGCGTGCAGCTACTCCTCCTCTCGCCACCTCTCACACCATTCACAGTGAACCGTGCTCACGACCTTTACTTTCAGATTTTGCAAACGCCTTGCGCAATATTCGTGCCATTTCAGTTCAAAGAACCTAAATGACCCGCGAAATGGGGATGAAATAGTTCATTCAGAATAATGGAAACGTTATTAGTCCGTGAATTTAGGTTTGGATAACACACACAGCAAATGTTACGAATGAATGAGATACGTAAAATAAACTTGAGTCCTGATTATTCATTTTGACAATGAAGATTGTCTGATATAAATGATGAAACAGCGTTACTATACTGCCCTCTAGTGTTTGTTAAAGTAATGCTCTGCATGCTAGGACTTGTTTGTTTCGTTTCCAGCTCAGTTTTGGATTAATCCAAGTTTTGGCATTTAAATTTTTTTATTATTATTATTTCAATCCCTAAAGCAGCTGAAAATAAGGAATGCCTTCAAACTCGCTAAATTACTATTAACCCCCACTTGCGTTTGTTATAATTTATCTCCGTATGTCTCAGTATTTATTATTTGTAAGTATTTTATATGCAATGGAATATTAAAATTTTATTAAATGTAATAAAATCATTAATATTAATGGCTATATTAGACTCACTTTGTTATGTGACTAAAGCACATTTTCAATTCCTGAAAAAACAACTAAAGCAATCCTTCTGGATTGAACCACAGCCGCTCTGGATTGAACTAACCTACATCATCAACCCCGTCATATAAGCACAACTAAAACAATTCATAACTTCTTAATATCTACTGCTTTATTTTTAACCAAGAATGTGTGGGTTTCCTTTTAAAAGAAACCTTCTGGACAAATACTAAAAGAGCAAATTTCTGAGATAACCTCTCCAAGGCACCGTACTATCTACTTTCGACAGGCATATCGATTATGGTGACTACATAATTGGAGTCAAAAAAGTTACAAAGAAATCAGAAGGCCGATTTAAATTGAAATAATTGTTTCATTTATAATTATTCGTGAATTTCATGCAACATTCTTTTTTAAATACATTAAAAATTGATGGAAAACATCTTTATATATGTGACAAAGCGAAAAGCATTGTGGGTATGCAAATTTAGTCCCACCTCCAATCTCCGCCACCAAAGACATATCGCCCTCTATCGGCCCCTATTAAATATGGTAGATTTGCTTCTGCTATTTCACTTGGGTGTTTCAAAAGTAACAGATTAATAGAAATAATAGAATTGCAATTATGAAACAAAAAATATTTTTAAAATATTCAGAGTTGCCCACACACCGTTAATATGCGCCAGTCCATGTGAATGTGATTCTCTTTCATTTCTGCTCAACACACCACAGTGTATTACAGAAAGCAGATGAATATTTATTTTTACCACTTTTCAAAATTTTACAAATAAAGCCAGGAGTTACATCCTGATAAACATACAATAAATAAAAGAATAAATACAATTAAAAGATAGAAATCACCATATAAAGCTACATAAAGACATATGTTTACAAATATTGTCCCATTTCACAGCTTTCTTATTTTCCAAACTTAATATTGTTCTTAGGTATTGTTGAACTTCTGCCTTTAAAATGAACAAAGTCTTATTTTCCCCAGATTTACATTGTTACATTTTATTTACATTACGAAGTTTAGATATTAGAAGTAGCATAATGCCATAAATTTAAAAAATAATGAAATATTTTCAAAACAGTTGAAAGCTGAGCATTATGTGATCTTTAAAAAATGAGCAGAAATGAACAGTAGATATGGATTTCTCCACTATGATGAAATAACATTATTTTCGCAGGCGTGTTGTCTTGAGCCAATGGCAAGCACCGGGGGGCGGGGCTTATTAGCCAGCCTTATATAAACTCAAGTGGACTGTGTTTCCTCGCTGTCTCTCTGACCGGAGTTTGTCCGTTTGTTTCCTACACTACGTATTTTCTGGTGAAAGCAGCACTTTGCAGTCATGACTGGCAGGAAGTTTTTCGTCGGTGGCAACTGGAAATTGAACGGCGACAAAAAGAGCATTGAAGAGCTCGCCAATACATTGAATAAAGCCAAACTCAACCCAGACACCGGTGCGTATTCATTCAGTTTCCTCTTCACTAGGCACAAATCCCACTGCAAATACAGGCCTTTTAGGGGTTGTGCAACCCACTGCATTGACCCTGAGATGACATTCACGCGGGACTTTTGACAGATCGCATCGCATTTAAGCTCATCATTTAGAGGCTCTTTCTTGTTGTACTTATCAGTGTAAATCAATCTATAGCGTGCAGCCATCTAACGTTAGATTAATCAATATCCAGCATAAATTGTGTCCTAGCATTTAAACCAGTTTCTTTAATGAATGCAGAGTCGATATAAAGCATTATTCGCTTTATAAACGAGTCGATTGCCCGGCATGTTTTGTGAATGAATGAATGATGCTCATCGTGTCGTGATTCAAGGGTTAAAGCTTGACGTGGGTGTGTGATTTCCAGCACGTAGCCACAGTGTGCATGTTCAAGGTCTGTCTAATCAAATGACAGGATGAACAATATGCTCGGTATATCAACAAAACTGTGCTATATTAGCTTATGCTGTTTCTTTAAAAAGTAATATTAAAAAAGAACGATATTAGCTACAGAAACGCGTTTTGAGTGCGTGCGTTTCCGCTATATTCACTGTGACGTAAATCTGCATCACTGTCCGAGTTTTCTTACGGCGTTATTTCTGAATTCAGACAGGGTTGATCTGTCAATAGCACAGCTGTGGACTTTGAATCAGTAAAGTCCAAAAGTCACGCTGCTTGTGCGACGTCTGTTTCATTCAAGTGCTGAAACCCGAGAGAAGCGCTAAACGCGCAAAGGTCATGGGTCAGACTGTCATATCTCGGACTAGCTTTTGCCTTTTTGCTTTACTTCATGCCCTCTGTAGTATGCTGTCATATGAGTAACTTTTCCTTTGACCTTTTATCAAGGGAGATGAAGTGCCAGATATGTCTGCCCTTTACAGTGAGTTTAATTTAGTCTGACCCAAGATAATTTTACAGTATAAATGCCACCTCCAGTGGTAATACAGCAATGCCTTAAAAGTTATATTTACCCCAAAATAAAAAGTGACATATGAGATAAGGTGTGTTTTTATATGGAACAGCTTATTGAACTTTTTGTATCATATTGTTCACACTATGAAAAACTCCTAAAAAAAAAAAAGGAGGCCCAAACTGAGCAATATGCTATTTGGTACAGATGTTGCTGATATGGCCAAAACGTAAGACGAGCTCTGAAAGCTTTAATGTGTTTCTGATTATTATAACAGTATAACAGACTACTTGTATAAAGTGTATCTTTAACTTTATATTTCCCAATATTATGTCTTTGTAAGATGATATTTAAATGCTTAGTTTTATGATCAAATCTCTGAATTTATGTTGGAGGCAAAACATATAATTCAGTGCAATACAATGATTTAAAGATGAACAAATTAATGTTATTCAAAAGCCTATTTTATCATATTTTTTTAATCAGAAAATAATTTTTGTTTCAATCCATTAAATGTTCATCTTGAAATATCTATAACAATATAAGTTATTTTGTTATTGCTTAATACTTAATAAAATCAGAGACACGTGCAGAAGGCACACCAATCAGACAACAGAAGGCATGTAAAATTTTCAGAAAATTTGATCATGTTTATAATTTAGAGACTTTAGAAATTCATGTCTCAAATATGATACAGTAGGATGTAGGTGAGATAAGAAAAAAATAATTATCCATCTGTCGGTGCATACTTGTCTCAACTTTGCTTTCAATAGATTGCTACTTTTAGAACACATACTTTCGTGAATTTATGTAAAAAAAAAAAAAAAAGAATTTCTAATTTTCTGTTGATCTTGCAGTGTTCTTAATCAAGATGTCCTGTCAGCAATCTGAATGGTTAAATATCTTCTGTTTGTTAGTGCCATGCAAGCAGGGCTTTGCTTTGGTGGTCTGTCACATTAAAGAAGCAATTATTACAACTCCCAGTGATTTTTCCAGTGGTGGTTTAACATGCTTGTTTAATGTTTCACAGAGGTTGTATGTGGTGCTCCATCCATCTACCTTGACTATGCCAGGTCCAAGCTGAATCCTAACATTGATGTGGCTGCACAGAACTGCTACAAGGTTGCAAAGGGAGCCTTCACCGGAGAGATCAGGTATATGTCAACCAATGTACAGTCCAGAAAAGCAGTCACATATAAAAATTATGTCATAAAAATATATTTATTCATGTTTTTGTTCCTTTTTTTTTTTACTCATAATTATCACTATAAATTATTTGTCTTATTTTTTCAGCCCTGCGATGATTAAGGACTGTGGAGTAAAATGGGTTATTCTGGGACACTCTGAGAGACGCCATGTGTTTGGAGAGAGTGATGAGGTAACTCAATATGCTTTTACGCATTTGAAACACTATTTTCATTATAGAGTAAATCATCAGCTGTTGTGGAGTGAATATAGTAATCTGTGTGTTTTCTGTAGTTCATGAGCAGTATACTTATTTATTTGTTTGTTTATTCATTTAAACATATTTCATTATTTAAGAAAAAAATCAGTTAATTTAATGATGCATTATTTTAAATGTATTTAATGTCAGTATAATGTATTGAGACTGGAAAAGCTATTCTGAAGCCATGTATTTTACTGCCCCCTAGTGTGTAGATTGATTTATAGCAGTTACACTGTTCTGTGCATACGAATTATCAAATGCATACTGAGTGTTTAGTTATGCCTGCATCACCTTCTATTTTCAGACACATTACCTGTGGCGTTACTAAAAGCTAATTTGGTCTTGTTTAAAATATGTTATTCTTTTCCTCTATTTACAAAAAGTAAACTTTCTTTAACACACATTGGAGGGCTTCCTTTTATAGAAAACCTACTAGACAAATACTAAAAGAGTAAATTTCTACTTAATCTTTGTGCAGTGAATCCTACCCATTGTTTTAAGTGAGTATCTCACTCATGGTGACTGAAACAGACCGAAGGTCAATCGAAGATTAACATGTAAAATGTATTATGCAAATATAAGCACGCCCCCAGTGACGTAACCCACTACTAATCAGGCATACAGGGTCTGGACAAGAGTGTTTGTTGACACACAACCTAAGAGATAAGGTAATACCACATATAGTGCTGTAATACTGAAATATCAAATTAAAACATTTCAGAGTATCTTTCTTTTAACATTTATAAATGGGCTTCCTTTTAAAGGAAACTTACTGCATAAATACTAAAAGAGCAAATTTCCAATTAATCCTTTTGAGTGTGTATCTCACTCATGGTAACTGGAGTAAACCTAAGGTGAACAGAAGTTTAATGTAAAATGTGTTCAAATTTGCATAATACATCCCCAAAAATGTCTCCATCTACCAAGTAAGCATACGGTTTCTGAAGAAGCATGTTTACATAAGCAATAAAATAATATCACAGCTCTGATATTATAAATGATCAAACTAATATCTTACACCTATATTATTAATTTTTTTTTTAAACTCATGAGAGGCTTTCTTTTAAAGGAAACCTACTGGACAAATACTAAAAAAGCAAATTTCCAAATAGTAGTTGTGCAGTGAATCTCTCCCATTATTTTGAATGTGTACCTCACTGTTGGTGACTCAGTCTTGCATAAGTTACGGCAGCGTTTGACCCAACTGAAAGAAGGCATTATGGGTATACAAATTTGCCCATACGCCCCATATTGTCTCTAGACAAAAATGAGATAAAAGTAGCAGTTTTTTGAGGTTGATTTAATATAGTTTTTAGAAGATTTATTGTAGGAACATTATTTTGAACAGTAAGATTACAAGAACATTCTTTTGATTTAATTTTTTTATTCAAGGGATTAAAATATCAAGACAATTATGGTTATGCTATTTCAAAAATAAAATATGCATTGTCTGACCTCACACTTTGGGTTTATTTTTCCTGATAGTTGATTGGACAGAAGGTCGCTCATGCTCTTGAGAACGGTTTGGGTGTGATCGCCTGCATTGGTGAGAAGCTGGATGAGAGGGAGGCTGGAATCACAGAGAAAGTTGTTTTTGCACAGACTAAGTTCATCGCAGGTATCTTTCAATTCAGTGAAGCATATATGTGTATATTATAATAAAACATTCTTTGTATTTTATCTAAGATTATATCATCTCTTTTAGATAATGTGAAGGACTGGAGCAAAGTGGTCCTTGCTTATGAGCCTGTGTGGGCCATTGGCACTGGCAAAACCGCATCCCCCCAGCAGGTAGAGATAAGCCGTTTGAATCAGAACATGGAGGATTTTCAAACGTGTTTCATTTACCTCAGTGACTCAGTCTCTTTCTGCTGTTCTTACAGGCTCAGGAAGTGCATGACAAGCTCAGGCAGTGGATGAAGGCCAATGTCTCAGAGGCTGTCGCCAGCTCCATCAGAATCATTTATGGAGGTCAGTCTTTGATTTACACTGATTTAAAAAATTGTGCTTTAAAAGCACTCATGATATCTTATTACACACAAAGGAGAGCTTTCTTTTAAAGAAACCTACTAATCAAATACTAAAAGAGCAATTTTCTAGTAGTGTGTGTCCAGTAAAACGCTCTAATCACTTTCAATAGGTACATCAATCATGGTGGTGACTAATGCAAAGTTAACAATGTTGTAACTTGAATCAACTTTTGCTTGGTTAAATTACATATATTGGTAAAACAAGTTAAATCAAATTGGTAGCTGGTAAATCAAATTGGTAATAATTGCAAAAGTATCTAAAACATACTTTTGAAAGTCATTTTCTGTATGCAAATTTAGACACACCTCATTAACAAGAAGGAACATGTAAAAATGCAAAGATATTGAGAATTTAAGGTGGACTGTGCTGTGAATGTTTAATGCGTACATATACTGACATGATGCTAGTGTTGTGTGTTATTGTAAGCACTGGTAAGCCAGTGGTTACTTTGGGTAGATTTACAGTTCATGCTTATCTATATTGGCTACAGTATGTTTATATAAAAACGTACTGTAGGTATTTATTATAGTCATACCACACAACTACACATCAAACTGTCTTCAGTACTCAGGCAAATCTAAAGTATATAGTAACAACGCTGAGTTGTTTATAATTCAAGTAGTCACTATTTACTTAACTTTTGTTGTTCATTTTTAGTCAAGCTTTAAACAGATCTTTTTTTTTTTAAACAAGTGTGATAGGGCTTGTTGTTGTTTTTTTTTGTTTGTTTTTTTTTTTAACGAAAACCTACTAGACAAATACCAAAAAGAGTTAATTTCCAATTGGTAATTGTGGCGTGATCCTCTCACTCATGGTGACTGAAGAACTTTAAGTGTGGTTTAAGGTGTGGTTGAAGTCATGTGACAGCAATGTAGCACACTGCTGTTTCATATGTGAATCATGGAATAATGCCTACTGACTCGCATCATATTTTTCAAAAACAGTAGGCAGCACACAGTGCTGTATCCAGTAAAAAAAGTAGTAATATAGTATTCCATTCCAAATATATCCATTGTAACATTTAACAACCATTTGAATTGAAAGGCATTGTGGGTATTCAGATTTAAACACACCCTTCAATGCTGCCTATTAGTGATGGATAGACGTATGTACATGTATTCTTTTATTCATTTACATGACTTGTTTTGTTTGTTTTATGGAGGGTTTGGCTAAGCAAACCAATTAGAAACCATCAACTACTACCTCTACTACTACTCTTCATTTTTATTATACATGTCATTAAAATGTGTGTAAATGTATTAAACTGAACTAAATCTGAGATTAGATAAAAACTATAAACACTGGTTCATGGGTTCACAGAGATCACCTTATTGGTGAACCATTGAAATTTCGAAATGTTTCAAAACCATTATGACGTAACAAATCTTTGTTTATTTTGTGACTTTAGCAGTATAAAACACCATTCAAAACAAATGATTTGCAAAGGTTTCAAAGCTTCACAAACCAGTGCTTCTGTAGTACTATTACTGTTCTCTATAAATAATAGATATTATAGTTTAGTACAAACATGGATTATGAAACAAGTTTCTTTTTTCTTTCTTTCAACAAAAATAAAGGGGCTTCCTTTTAAAAGAAACCTACTGGACAAATACTAAAAGCGCATATTTCTGGTTATTATTTGTGTAGTGAATCCTACCCACCACTTTAAGTGAGTATCTCACTCATGGTGACTGAAAGAGACCTAAGGTGAATGGGAGTTTAACATGTGAAATGTATTATGCAAATTCAAACATGCCTGACTGACATCATCCACTACTTATCTTGCATATAGTTTCTGGATAAGCATGTTTCTAATGCTATGTAAACAATCACAACGTAACACAACTTTTAGAATTGTAATATTACTTCAGTATAACATACTCAAGCTTTTATCTTTTTTTT
>JAFVLL020044411.1:0-31791 GCA_021397915.2 Tor tambroides | reverse complement strand
TATATATATATATATATATATATATATATATATATATATATGTGTACATATAATGACGTACAGACATTTTTAGTTTTACTTGTTTGGGTCACTGAATGTCAAAGAAAATTCTAGGACAAAGAAAGGAGGACTATGTCAAACAATCAAAAAAATGCAAACACACCTACAAATCACAATCTATAGACAATTTTAAGGCTGAAAACCTGTTCTACATCCCCTCAAGCTGAACAGGTGTGGCTAGATTTGCACTTCTAGTAGTCAGATTCACATTCTTAACTAGAAAAAGAGGGCCACGTCTTGTTTGTAATTGCCTTGTTATACAGCTAACACCTCTCCAAGAAGATAATAAAGATACATTGACAGGGTTCACAGCATGAAATGTAATGACTCTCAATTACCACATGTCTGCTCTTAATGGGGGATTGTGGTTGTGCTGTTTACTCACCGTGATTAGCCAGCAGCTGATGTACTTATACAGGTTTATTTTCATCCACACTAGGATGTACACACACTTGTACCAGAATGGATGTGCCTGAATCACAGATTAAAACAAAGGATGAGAAGAAATAAATTACTTCCGATGAATTATGAAAAGTCAAGTCTTATTTCATTTTTAACACGATTTTGGCTTACAAAAACATTCCAAAAGTAGTATGATTTCCTTTTAATTATCCACTTTAAGATGTTATTTTAATTTAAGAAGATTCTTTTCAAGAATTTGAAAGTTTCTTAAAGCTGCGGTCCGTAAGTTTTGCCTCTTTGTCGCCATCTCTGTTTGAAAACCTGCAACTGCAGCTATTTGCGCAATTATCTTCCTCGCGTGGGTTGTGCACCGGCACAGCTCCTCGATGAGCGGATGAATCTAATGTTTTGAGGTGAATGTGAGACTGTCAATCACTGCACCGTTGTGGATACTGTACTCAGGAATCACAGATTCTAGCCTACGTCTTGGAATATATGACCCAAATAAGAATTTTCACCAGATGTTGTCATCTGAACAGTAAGTAACAATTCTGCCACTTTTGTTCTGACCAACTGAGGAAAAAAGCATTACAATAAATCACGCTACCAATGGTGATGTAATCTAACGATCGGTTAGCTCATATCACCTCAAACGTGCAAATTATTACTGCTGTTATACTTTTTTCTCAAATTGTTAATGTTAACATCAGCATTGCGTGTATGTAGTGTGTATTAGCGTTAAATGATTTCAATTTCAAGTCTAATCTCTAATTGTCATACCATTGGAATTTCATATAAAGAAATTCTTTTAATCCAAAAAGCTAATTATTCTTCCTTCGAACTGGTTCTCTTTAAATGACAAAACTTGTGTAATCCCACAAAGGCTATCTGTAACCAGATGCACATTTAAAACTAGAATATAATTTAATTTCAGTTCACATGTGTTTCATTAACACATAATCCTTTCTGGATTACAATCCGCCATCAAAATTATAAATTAAATTATTCCAGCTGCTGTGAGAAAAAGCTATAAACGATCCGCCACCTGCAGGATCTTCACATGCAATAGCCAAGTAGCCGGGACTCCTTCTTTATGTTTACAGATGTGACGTGGCAGCATGCTTGAATTTCCCGCAAATTCCTACCAGTACCATTCAAATTAGAAAATATTATTATAAGCTTACTGTTGTGAATCGGGCTAAAGTAAGGCAATAGTTTTGAACACTGGCTGATTATGTACTTGCTCAAATATTGATTTTGGATCATTTTTAACAAAAAAAAAAAAAAAAAAAAAAAGTTATGGACTGCAGTTTAAAGAAAAAACTTAAGAAATTGTTTAAGATTAATTTTTGGGGAAAGTTATTCTTTAGGATTTCAAAGACTTTTCAGAGTTGTTTGACACTCAGAATAAAGAATGATTAAATTAGCAATTAAATACAATGATCTCCTTGCAAGGAACCCACTTCTTAAAGGGATACACCACCCCAAAATGCAAATTTTGTCATTAATCACTTACCCCCATGTCGTTCCAAACCCGTAAAAGCTTCGTTTGTCCTCAGAACACAATTTAAGATATTTTGTATGAAAACTGAGAGGCTTGTGACTGTCCCATTGACTGCCAAGTAAATAACTCTGTCATGGCACAGAAAAGTATTAAAAAACATCGTCAAAATAGTCCATCTGCCATCAGTGGTATCCATGCGTTACTGATGACAGAGAATAGCGTACGCACTTTGCGTCCATCGGATGCTCTCCAAAATGACACTACGCTGACACAGAGAGACAGAGAGGAGAGGAATTGTTGAATAAATGTCGTTATTTTTATTTTCTTTCCGTTCCATTAGTATTCTCGTCACTTCATAAAATTCAGATTAAACCACTGATGGCAGATGGACTATTTTGATGAGGTTTTTTATACTCTTCTGTGCCTTGACAGTGTAATTTACTTGGCAGTCAATGGGACAGTCACAAGCCTTCCAGTTTTCATCCAAAATATCTTAAATTGTGTTCTGAGGATGAACTAAGCTTTTACGGGTTTGGAATGACATGGGGGTAAGTGATTAATGACAAAATTAGCATTTTGGGGTGGAGTATCCCTTTAAGACATAAAGACAACTACATTACATTATATATTTGGCAAGAAGATGCAATTATGCTTGAGAAAAATAATATAATGTTACTTTATAAAGGCAATGTGTTAAAAATGTAATTAAAATTTTGAAATATATGATTTAAAAAAAACAATTAAAATAAATAATTAAATGATATTCTCATTGTAAAAAAATCAAATGAAAATACTAAAATACTATTTGGAAGACATTTATCTTGTTTTAAATTCACAGCATTGGTTTTCTACTGAGTACTATAGCAGTGTTAAATCAATAAATGTTTTTAGGTTTAGTTTAGTATAAACAATTAGTTTAAATCAATTTTTTTTTTGTTATTGATAATGATAATGAATAGAAAATATGGATATGACTCTTTTTCCAATAAAACTTTATCGTAAAGTTTACAAAAATACACCAAATTACAGCATGCAGTGAGAGTACATTGCATTACAACATGATTGTGGTACTTCAACTCACTATCACACGGTTTGCACTGATCCCACACAAGACAAGAGTATTTAAGTCACACAATTTTTTCTCACTGATTGAATGATTGCTGAAATGTATTAACTGACATTTGATAAGCTAAACAGATTAAATTAATACAACTGAGTGTCGGTTATACATCAACACCCGTAACAATGACTCATTTTCAACATTTTTCACTCTTTGTGTAAGCTCATTTTTACTCCCTCCTCCACAGCAGTCAAAATGCGGTTATTTGATTTGGAGCAACTGTTTTCCATTTCCAAGAATATATAAATAGGTGCCAAGACTGTAACTGACAGACTTAAAGAGCGCTCTTATTCAGACTGGGAGTCTGCGTGACATCAGGACCACACTAAAAAGATCCCAGAACAAAAACAAGTGGAAGCTCACGAGATTCAGGTACAAGGCTGTTAATTTTGTGACTCTGTGTATGTTCAGTCACAATCCACTGATTCACTTACCTCAAACTCATCTGTTAAGTAGTAGCTATCTGAGTAGTGTGGTCCACCTATTGCAAAGACCGATAGAGTGATCAGACCTAAACCGAATCGCTTCATTGCTGGAACCACACTGCAAGAACAGGAAACATTTATTAGATTAAATTGTTAATTAACATAGGACTATAAGTAGTAGTATAATGGGCCTTAACAGTACTGGTTAAGTTGTTGTCAAAACAGTGATGCCTAAACCTTGTTCACACTGACACTAACTTGCTTTTGTAACAAAACATTTTTTCAATTTTTTCAATTTCCAACAACAGCGACAACTGGAGTCATGATGTGTGTGTGCCGGCAATTCAACAAAGTTGAGAAAAGCTTAACTTTATGTAAATATCAGAGACGCTATGTGTGGTGACTAACAATGGGAGCAAAGACTGTTATTTTTCTGCATAATGTTATAGTGAGTTTTACTGTCCTCTGTATTTCTCTCTGCTCACATACAAGGATATAATAAAAAATTGATGTCTGAAAAAGCGTGTCAAAAAGCGTCTGCATTTTGATTGACTTTGCAAGCATTGATAATCATTTATCTTCCTCGTGATATGATGTATTATGCACTGCTGCAATTCCTATACGAACAACAAAATACAGAATGTTCATTTTTAGCAGAAAGAAAACTCATTTATTTTCAAAATGAAATGATATCTTATTTATACGAGAAGAACATCTTATTTGTAACTACATTTTCTAACTCTAGGGCCAGTTGTGCAGCCAGCCAATAACATCAGAGCATCCAGTGCCTATATGGTTGTCTATAGCTTAATGGATAAAGATAAAAAAAAGTTTAGGCATGTTGCAAGAGCACAAAGAGTTACTAAGGCTTGTTCATTATCACGGTGCCCTTGAGCAAGTAAATGTCACAAGACAGGAACTGTCCTTGTAATGGACAAATGAATCCTGCAAATCACTTCGGATGAAAAGTGTCCACTAAAAGCTAAGAAACAACTGTTTACGGGAGGTAAAATCATTGGTTTGACAGAATCTGGCTGAGCTGGCTGTTAGTGTGTGGAATTTTGTGTACTCACCTGTTGGGTGGCTGTCCAGGAACATCAGACATCTCTCGAGACACCAGATGCTGGTAGTTTTGCAGTGTGAACTGAGGCCCAACCAGGAAGCCTCCATAGAAGTATGAGAAACCAAAAACCTCCAATAAAGACGGTGTAGAGTTGAGGGCAGACTTCTTCTGGTCTGCGCTCAGCTGAGACTGTTAGATAAAGAAAATGAGTCAATGAATTAAAAGGGAGGGGCTGGGAATTTTAAAGATAACAAATATACACTACCATTTAAAAGTTTGGAGTTGGTAAGATTTTATGCTCACTAAGGCAACATTCATTTCTATCAAAAAACAGGAAAAACTGTTCAAGGTCCAGAAATGTGGACATCGTTAAAATTGTTCATGTGACATCAGTGGTTCAACCGTAATATTATTATGAAGCTATGAGAATACTTTTTTAGCAAAGAGAAAACAAAAACAACAATTTCTTCTCTTACGTGTCAGTCTTCGACGCATTCACGAGACTATCATGACTGATGAACCACTGATGTCACAATGACTATTTTAATGATGTCCTTACTACATTTCTGGGCCTTGAATGTGTCAGTTGTGTTGCTGTCTGTGCAGGGTCAGAAAGCTCTCAGATTTAATCAAAAATATCTTAATTTATTCCGAAGATGAACGGAAGGTCATGAAGGTCTTACAGGTTTGAAACAACATGAGGATGAGTAATTACTGACAGAATTTTCATTTTTGGGCAAACTATCCCTTTAATGCATCCTTGCTGAATAAAAGTACTATTTTCTTTTTTTTTCTTTTTTTTTAATTCACTGGCCTCAAACTTTTGTACAGTAGTGTAATTCAGACAGCATGTTCTCCAGAACTACTTATGCAAGAATGTGGGATTCGTTACAGGCAAAATGCTTTCAATTCTGAATGTGCTATAGTCATGCTAGTGAACAAAGCAGAGTGTATGAACTCGTTTACACCTGCTACTCAGATCTGTATCAAGTGATTGGATTACAAGTGGTCTGTGCTAAATACAGGGTCCAAAACATTCAGCAATTTTCTTCCCCACTTAAACCACATTCAGAGGTTGAAACATCACATTTCTGACTAAAAATAAAACATATTTTAGAGAAATGGTCCACCACTTGTTTTGTTCGTTTTGCTCTTCCATTCAATTCTTTTATTTTTTGCACTTTATCAACAGTAAGTGATATCATGTTTCTCCTTTGACCAGATGTGACTACCATCAGTCTGATCACTTGTGACCGGATTACCTGAGATGGATGTTAATACTAGGTGTAAACAGGGCTTATTATCGGTCATCCAGTGATCTTTACACCCTCAATAAAACATTGCTTTAAGTTGAGTAAGAAACAGCTTTCTAGGGTGGCTACAGTAATTGACACAGAGGAAGAGATCAACAGAAATATAACTGCTTACACACCATCACATGAAGAAGCCAACTGCGTCGAGCCACAGCTATTATTAATATTTAGACAGAAGTGTTTAATCTGAGCCACAGATGAGCTGATTGCAGTATAGAACTAATAGATGACACAATTACATCTCTGGGACTTTCACTACACTTCACCTTGCCAGGCATCATTACACTTATCCATAATGGTCATTTAGCAGAACGGCTGCTACACAACAGAAGAAGATACTTTGTGGTTCCCCATCAGTTCCTTATGCTCAAATCGTGCATAAAAATGCAAAGATTGATACAGGAAGAGGAAAAGGAGTGAGATGATGATAGGATGGCGACAGGTGAACAAACACAGCAAAGGAAGACAGAAATGGTGGAAGTTAATAGCAGCTCAAAGTCACACTCACTTGTTCTTTTCCACCGTCATAATAATCAAGCGCTAAACCTGCAATGAGAAAATGAAATGATCATCAGTACTGACATAACATGAGCTCTGCCACTGACAGAGACAATCAGTTGTTAAGAAAAAAAACAAAAGTGATGCTGATCACATATTAGTGATAATACATCTTTTATATAATGGAAAATTACAATATAGTGACCAAAAAAGAAAAAGAAAATAAAGAATAACAATAATGGTAATTACAAGAGCACACTAACAAAAAGCACAAAAAGTAATAGTAAAATAGTAAAAAAAAAAAAGGTAATACTAAAAATGTATTAATAAATACTAACTATAGTTCAAATCTATTAACATATTTACTGACATATTAGTCAAGAACTACTGATATAAAAATGAGAATTAAACTATTTAGAGTACTACTTGTGCACACTGCACATTATTAAGCCTAAAATGTGTTTTAATGTCACTACTGATGAAGATTTATGATCTTTGAATAAAATCAGTTTTTAATTGCAAAATATTTAACATTGTATCTAAAGTATACTTGCAATAGTTCCACTTTAGCACAATCAAATATACTTCAGTATATCTTTAGTTGGACTTCAGCACTACCTCCACACAATTAAAGTGCATTACATGCAAAATTAGTTGTTAGAATTTAGCAGATTTTTAAGTATACCAGTTTAGTATACTAAAAGTATAAATGCAGGGTATTTTTATTAAGTACATAAATATATTAGTAGTATACTTAGCATGAAATAAGTGTATTTCAAATACATTTTAGCATTTTTATTTTTCACTAGGGTTATCTGCTAATATTGGACTTTTTTTTTTTTATTGTATGGGTGGATATTTATTTTGTATGTTCATATTTTCCTATACTTTTACATTTATATTTCCTTTCAGTTATCTAACAGTTACTTAAATTAAAAATTATTCATACTATATTACCATTATTGTAACAAAGTATTTTGTAAGTGTTTGAAACCATATGTTGATTCGCCTTCAGAGCCTTGTGATAAATAGTTAAAACTAATCCATTTGTAAATACATACATTCTGAGGAATAACAGATGAGGACGATTAAAAGCAGGTATCATACCGATGAGTTTGAGCGTGAGGACACAGTGAGGCATGGTCCATTTGATATCATACTCCTCTGTAGCTGTGTAGTAATAACCCATCAACAGATATATCTGCCACACAAAAACATACAAAAAACACCCTCAGGTTCTGTTGAGATTGACTTTACTGTTTTAAATGTCTGGGGTCAACGCGACCCAAAAGATATACATGTTAAAATTTATAATTAAGCTCTTATGTTCCCTTCACATTCTTTTAGGTTGTTCTGACCTAATTAAAACTCAGTGGGCACATATTTTTCAATCTTTACCACAATAGACATACTCTTTTCAGAAATGTGACTACTAAACATTCCAGTTAATTTTGTTTCCGCTTGGGTCAAATCGACCTTAGCAAAAAAAAACATGGTACAAAAAAACACAATTACAGAAACCAAAAAACAAACTGACAAGAATACACCAGTCAGAAAATCTCAGCATGTGAATTTAATCATGTTTTGTACGGTCTGTGTGACCTCGACATAAAATATAACATTTTTCATGGAGAATGGCTGTAAGGTAAGTCTTCATAAGAGTAAGAAAAGTCATGAAGTATTAGTCTGATACTTCAATGTTAAACATGTTTATATAAATGATCCAATAGGGTAACAAGCTTGCAACATTTCATGCATGAGATCACGTCAAGAGTGCAAGAACAGATATAGAGATAGTGTGTGTGTGTGTGTGTGAATGTGTGTTGTCTCACCATCTGAAAGATAAAGCTACTCAAAACGCATGTGACTGTCCTTCCCATCAGCCTCAGCAACAAGAACTGAATGACTATGCATAAGAAGGAATGATAGACCTGAGACCCTGAGAGAAGGACAGAGAGATGGTGTTATTGCATTCCAGTGCTACCTGACCATGATATAACAATATAACACTTTATCAACATTATGAAGAATCAAAATGGAACAGAATACTTCAGCCAAAATGACAATTCTGTTAACATTTACTCAACCTTGCGTCATTTCAAACCAGTGTGATTTTTTTTTCTTCTGTGGAACACAAAAGGAGATTTTTTATTGAATGAGTAATGTCCTTTTTGAAGGTCTCTTTGTTTTCCATGTATGAAATTGAAAGAGTACATACATCAACCTCCAAAATACCAAAAGCAATATTAAAAGTATAATAAAAGTGATATTTTCTATGTCTATGAAAGTGCACTATATTCGAAATTTCTGAAACCATACGACAGTTTTCCGCAAGGTACAGGCTAAAATTTGAAATTTAGCTATTCACTGACAAATCAAATACGGCAACTTTGACATTAATGAGATTTGCTCATGAGACACGCAAAAACCAATGGTGTTTCGTGTAATATTTTTGAAGACTATGACTTTTTTAAACATTGTAGAACAATGAAAAGTTGAGGGGAAGATTATCAGTGAAAAACTACACAATTTTTGGCATTTTCATCGCACAAACATGACATCAAGAAATCATGAGATCTCCACGCAGTCCTTAACTCTGACTTCAGCATGGCTGAAATATAGTGCACAAGTGGACTACATTCACAATACTTTTTTTTTTTTTTTTTTTTTTACATTTTGAAGCCTGTGAGACCCAGTTTTCCATTCACATTCATTAAATGGGGGGGGGGAAGGAAAATGTGGCTTGGACATTTTTTTGAAAAATCTTCTTTGCGATCTTCTGAAGAAAGACCTTATGAGTTTGTAACATGACTGTGAGTGAATGACACTGAGAAAGAGAATACTGTCATTTTTGGCTGAACTATCCCTTCAAAAACAATTATAGAAAGAGAGAATTTTCAAAAAAAAAAAAAAAAAGTCAGAAAACACAAAGTGAAATATCTAAGATAAAGACAAAGAAAGACAGACCTGCTGTTGGATCCGAATGCAGCACAAAGAAAATCAAATACACAGAATACAAGCACAAGTTAATTTTCACATTTCCCAACACAACACTCATCGGTTTTCATTAGCTTGCTTTTCAACCTGCCACTCATATTCTCATTAACTACATTCTGACCACCAGGGGTTATCGCCATGGCAACAAAACCTCATGGCACAATTTTCTTTATGTCAAACCCACAGTCACCAGGAAATCATTACCACAGACTGCAGAGCAGTTAGTCAGGATAACCTTCATTTTCCCTCCATTATTCTCAAGGACACTAAAGAGTCAATAACTTTACAGAGCAGAACTCTACCTTCAGTATTCTAACAAGTGACAAATTATCTAAGAGGAAATCTGACAAGGGCCAAAGCCACTTCTTCATAAGACTTTTACATTGCTACAAAAATATTTCTGTTTCAAATAAAATGCTGTTCTTTTGAACTTTATATTCATTAAAGAATCCTAAAAAAAAAAATTCCACAAAAAAACAAGCAGCAGCTAACAGTTTTGAACAATTCAGCATATTGGGATGATTTTAAACTGAAATGTAATAATATTTCACAATATTACTGTTTGGTTGATCAAATAAATGCAGCCTTGATGAATGTAAGACTTCTTTCTAAAACAGGGGTGGGGAACGTTGATCCTGGAGGGCCACTCTCCTGCAGAGTTTAGCTCCAACCCTGAAAAACCCTGGAAAAAAAATACCTAACTGCCTCCTGAAGACCTTGATTAGCTGCTTCAGGTGTGTTTGATTAGGGTTGGAGCTAACATAACAAAAAACTTTAAAAACCCAAAACTTTTAAACAGAAGTAATATAGAATTTTAAGAATGTTCGAGAAACCGTTTTCAAATTAGGAAACTGAGAAAGAACATTTAAAAATATCCGCTTAAGATCATATCTTTGACAAAAATCAACTGCATGAAACCACAGACCTATGATATTACATAAATCATAAGCTTCCCTTTTAAAACTCCTATTCAGTAAGAAGAATGTTTTGTACTTTTGCACAAATTTACAGATTGTAGTTGAGAAGATGACTGGCAAGAAAAAAAGATCCAGCTTTGATGGTGTTCATTTTTGAGAATGCTCAAGGCTTGTGTGTCATATTAGATAAGAATCGAATGTGTGTGAACAGAGCAAGTTCAAGATTAGAGAAACTAGGGGAGCTGAACTATAGTAAAAACGCTTCAGTCTAAATATGGCCCAACAGCCACTAACTGCGAGCCGCTGAGTGCTAGCCGACGAGCCCAGCCGTAGATCAAAAGACTGACATCAGTGTAATCATGACCAGTAGCGCGTTACTAAAAAAAGCTAGTAGGTCTAACTTAAACATGCTACAGTTGTGAAGACACTAGTTATCAGATCTTTCAGTTCGTCACTCTTTCCCCGCTTCCTTCTCTCTCTCACCAAAATTAAACGTGGCCAGTGCCAGCCCGGAGAATGTGTGGAAGAGATGAACAACTGTTGCAGATTGATGAAAGAAAAACCACCGGTACACCAGTGCAAAGGGATAACCTACAGGGAAAACAGAGAGAAACAGATTAGGCACATGATGTGATGCAATTGTAGACAAATGCTCCCTGCACCCTAACAATCAAATCAGCATGCATTATGGCACATAACAATTGTCTTCTGAGGGTGCGACACAGCAGAGAAAGCTTTGACAGATTGGAATGTGTAACAGCTGTTTTAGGGTGTGGACAAGTCAAGCAAGAAAATAAAAACAGGATTTCTGAAAGCACAACTGAAAAGTAATGAATTAAGGATGCACCAGTATTAAAATTATGAATGACACTAACTGGCTGATGATTATTCTCATGTTATTGTGACCATTAAGTGACCGATATTAAGATTCTATAATATTTTGTCTAAAAATGACAAACAAAAAAAACTAGAAATACAAGTAATATGGTTTAATACAACAGGTAAAGTTAGCCATTATAATATTATAATGTACAGTATGATAAAATGAATATTCATACATGCTATAGAATACATTTAACAATAATTAGCGTTTTTTTTACATTTTGAGGTTTCATTTTGTCATTTTGTGGTTTGTTATTTTTTAAATATTTCTATTTAGCTTTAATTTATTTTATTTCAGTTTTAATAACTGAGTAGCATTTCAACCTTAACTTAGTCGCAAAGTCAACATTTTGAATTTTGAAAGTTTTTCATTTAATGTTTTTAATAGTTGTAGTTTTATTCGACAATAACAACTCTGCTTAAAGTTTGCATTAGTTGAAGGTAATCTAAATGGAAAAATATATTGTGCATCCCTGATAAAGTTTAAAATATTTTAAACTTTGGTGTTTTTTTTTTCTTATATATGTATCATGCTATTCTCATTGTAATCATTTTTCAGTGTTCTCCGATCCCTTTTAACTGTAGGAAGTCCTCATTCTCTGACACATAGTTCTGCATTTCAGTTTTGCCATAGATGAATGAATAAATATTAAAACAATTCAGGATTTCATTCAGTACAGATTTACAATAGAAACTGACTCATCAACAAAGGCATCAAGCAAAAAAAGCCCTGGAAAATCTGCATAAGTTTAGTAGGCATTATTCTGATGCTAGATCCATACTGTTAAAACTTCATTAACACTTTACACATTACAGACACATTAAACACACAGTAAAGTAACAGTCTTTGCACTGAAATCATGCAAATGGTCAGACAAGCGTCTATGTCATTCATCTGTCTGAAGTGGTTAAGCAGTCTGCTGCAATGCATCTGACCAAAGATCTGCTCTCACACCCCTATTCTTATCAACCTGTAACCTGATACCTGGAAACCCAACTTTATTTGCATTGAAAGGTTACAACTAACTGTTGGTCAAACAACTAAAATTCAGTAGCAAAATAAATAAAAAAACAGCTGTCAGACGAAGCTCTGACGAGCCTCACACTACTTTTTGCCCGAGCATTCATGGCAGTTGTGTGCAGTTAACCATGAAATCTCGCCTGGCATGTAGGTCACCCTTGTCGACCTCTGATTTTGGCTGGAGTCGGTGTGAATGGAGAGAGTTGTTGTTGGTAGCGTGTTGTTAGTGCTGCTGGGAGCATGGTGGGCAGCTGTGTGACTTGAGCACACTTCTAGTACAACTACAACTACATAACTGTCCACGTTTTTAATGACTCCTAACGACAGGCATTACAAACTCTCAGCAGAGCCTAAAATATCTCGCTTGTGCGCCGTTCACTTACCTAATAAGACTGACAAAATCAATCGAACCGCCGGTTCGGGTGAACCTAAATATTCGGCTAATTTCTCCATGAAGGGAGCCGCCATCTTTAGTGTGGGCGGAAGTAGCTGCGGTTGGGTTTCCGCGAGTGTGAGGAGCTCGTGAGATCTCCACGCGCACCTTAACTCCGTCCAGCTACTCCTCCTCTCGCCACCTTTCACACCATTCACAGTGAACCTTTACTTTCAGCTTTCGCAAACGCCTTGCGCAATATTTGTGCCATTTCAGTTCAAAAAACTTAAATGACCCGCGAAATGGGGATGAAATGGTTCATTCAGAATAATGGAAACGTTATTAATCCGTGAGTTTAGGTTTGGATAAAACACACACACACACAGTAAATGTTACGAATGATATATATTTAAATAAACTGAAGTTCTGATTATTCATATTGACAATGTTTTGCTATAAATATAAAGCAGCGTGTCAATACTGCACTCTAGTGTTTGTTAAAGCAAACGGGAATCGTATTGGCTGCACTAATCCTGTTGCTTATGCTGTGTATGCTAGGAATTGTTTGTTTCGTCTCCAGCTCAAAGTTTTGCATTTTTCTCAAAGTTTTGGCATTTAATTTTTTTTTTTCAATCTAAAGCAGCGGAAAATAAGGAATGCCTTCAGGCTCTTTATTAAAGATATTGTTTGACCACCACTTACGTTTGTTATAATTCTCTGTATTTATTATTTGTAAGTATTTAGTATGCATGTGATGGATTATTAGAACTATATCAAACGTAATAAAATGATTATTAATATTTATAGCTATTCAATGCCAGAAAATAAGCCTCTTAAAACCTAACTGGATTGAGCAAACCTACAACAATAATCTTCTGATATTTTATTATGTATATATTTAATGATTCATTCAGCTTATTATATATCATTCTTTCCTTCTAAACCAATAAAAGTGGGCTTCCTTTTAAAGGAAACCTTCTGGACAAATACTAAAAGAGCAAATTTCCAAGATTTGATGCCCAACGAATCGTACACTCTACTTTAGACAGGCATATCGATCATGGTGACTACATAATTAGAGTCAAAACAAGTTCTAAAGAAGTCGGAAGACCAATTTAAATGTATACAATTGTTCCATTTATAAATAGTGAATTTCATGCAACATTCATTTTTAAAAAAATACCTTAAAAACTGTTGGAAAACATCTTCATATATTTGACATGGCGAAAAGCATTGTGGGTATGCAAAACTTAGTCCCACCTCCAAGTCCATCTCAGCCAGAAAAGACATGTCGCCCTCCATCGGCCCCTATTAAATATGGTAGATTTCTTTTTGCTATTTCACTTGAGTGTTACAAGTGAACAAGTGAACACTTGGGTGTTACAAGTGAAGTTGGGTCAAAAGTAATAGATGAATAGAAATAATAGAATTGCAATTATGAAACAAAAATATTTTAAAATATTCAGAGTTGCCCACACACCGTTAATATGCGCCAGTCCACGTGAATGTATTCTTTTTCATTTCTGCTGAACGCACCACAGTATATTACAGAAAACAGGTGAATGTATATTTTTACCACTTTTCAAAATTGTACAAGTACAGACAGAAGTTACATCAGGATAAACATGCAATAAATTATTTGTAAGTCGCTTTGGATAAAAGCGTCTGCTAAATGACTAAAAGTAAAGTAAAGTAAATTAATTAATAAGTACAACTGAAATATAGAAACAACCATAAAAAAGTTAAACAAAGACACTAAAATGTTTACAAATACTGACACATTTTACAGCTTTCTTTTCAAACTTAATATTGTTTTATAGATTTTGTTGAACTTCTGCCTTTAAAATGGTCTTATTTTCCCCATATTTCCATTTACATTAGTTACATTTTATTTACATTACAAAGTTTAGATATTAGAAGCATAATGTCATAAATGAAAACAAAAAATAATAAAACATTTTCCAAACAATTCACATTATGTGATCTTTAAAAGATGAACAGTGGATATGGATTTAATATCCACTATGATGAAATTACGTTTTTTTTCGCAGGCGAGCTGTCTTGAGCCAATGGCAAGCGCCGGGGGGCGGAGCTTATTAGCCAACCTTATATAAACGCAAGCGGACTGCATTTCTTCGCTGTCTCTTCGACCGGAGGTTGTACGTTTATTTCCTACACCAATTTTTTTCTGGTGAAAGCAACACTTTGCAGTCATGACTGGCAGGAAGTTTTTCGTCGGTGGCAACTGGAAATTGAACGGCGACAAAAAGAGCATTGAAGAGCTCGCCAACACATTGAATAAGGCCAAACTCAACCCAGACACCGGTGCGTATTTCATTCAGTTTCCTCTTCAATTGGCACAATCACATGCCACTGCAAACACAGGCCTTTGAGGGGGTTGTACTGCATTGACCCTGAGATGACATTCACGCGGGACTTTTGACAGATCGCATCATATCATTTAGAGGCTCTTTCTCGTTGTATTTATCAGCTCAGTTTTCTAAATCAGTCTATAGCTCCTAACCTTCTAACGTAATCAGTAACTAGACAGATGTGTCCTGCATAAATTGTCCTAACATTTAAACCAGTTTCTTTTATGAATGCAGAGGCTATATATATATATATATTAGTACTATTCGACTGCCCGTCAGGTTTTGTGAGTGAATGAATGATGCTCATCGTGTGTCGTGATTCAAGGGTTAAAGCTTGAAATGGGTGTGTGATTTCCAGCACGTAGCCACAGTGTGAATGTTCAAGGTCTGTAAAATCAAATGACAAGATAATCAATATGCTCGGTTTATCAACAAAACTGTGCTATATTAACTTATGCTCTTTCTTTAAAAAGTAATATTTAAAAAGAACGATAGTAGCTACAAAACGCTTTTTTTTTTTTCTTTTTCTTTTTTGGTGAGCTTGTGTTCCGCGTTTCCGCTGTATTCACTGTCCGAGTTTTCTTACGGCTTTATTTGAGAATCCAGACAGGGTTGATCTGTCAATAGCACAGCAGTGGACTTTGAATCGATAAAGTCCAAAAGTCACGCTGCTTGTGAGACACCTGTTTCATTCACGTGCTGAAACCCGAGAGAAGCGCTAAACACGCAAAGGTCATGGGTCAACTTTTGCCTTTTTTGCTTTACTTCATGCCCTCTTCAGTATGCTGTCATATGAGTACCTTTTCCTTTGACCTTTTATCAAGGGGGATGAAGTGCCAGATATATGTGCCCTTTACAGTGAGTTTAATTTAGTCTGACCCAAGATAATTTTACAGTAAATGCCACATCCATTGGCAATACAGTAATACAGACGTTTTATTAACCCTAAAATAAAAAACTGACATATAAAACACGCCTGACTATTATTTCATATGAAGCCACTTACTGAACCTTGTTTTGTATCATATTGTTCAACACTTGAGGAGGTAAAAAACTTCAGCAATTCAGGCCCAAACTGAGCAATGATATACTCTTTGGTTCAGATGAGTAAGATGAGCTCTGACAGCTTGTAATGTCTATCTGATTTTTTTTTTTTTTAACAGACTACTTGCATAAAGTGTATCTGTAACTTTATATCTCCCAATATTATGTCTTAGTAAGATTATATTTAAATGCTTAGTTTTGATTAAAACTCTGTTTATTATTTGGAGGCAAAACACATAATTCAATACAATGCAATAATTGAAAGATGAACAAATTGATGTTATTCAAAAACTTATTGTCAGATTTGAAACATTTTAACAATTATTGTTTCAATCCATTAAATGTTCATCTTGAAATATCTATAACGATATTAAAGTTGGTCTGTTATTGTACTTTAAAAAAAAAAAAAAACAGAAAGATGTGCAAAAGGCCTTTTACTTGCTAAAAAGGTTTTGAAGTATTAATCAAAAACAGAAGGCATGTAAATATTTTTCAGCAAAATTTTGATCATGTTTATAATTTGGAGGCTTTAGAAATTCATGTATCAAATATGATACAGTAGGCTTTAGGGAGGGTTAAGAAAAAAATAATTAGCCATCTTGTCTCAGCTTTGCTTTCAATAGATTGCTACTTTTAGAAGACATACTTTTTTTGAATTTATATTAAAAAATAATAATAATCTATCATATGTCTTGCAATGTTCTTAATCAAGATGTCCTGTCAGCAATCTGAATGGTTAAATATCTTCTGTTTGTTAGTGACATGCAATCAGGGCTTTGCTTTGGTGGTCTGTCACATTAAAGAAGCAATTATTACGACTCTCAGTGATTTTTCCAGTTGTGGTTTAACATGTTTGCTTATTTTGTTTCACAGAGGTTGTGTGTGGTGCTCCATCCATCTACCTCGACTACGCCAGGTCCAAGTTGAATCCTAACATCGATGTGGCGGCACAGAACTGCTACAAGGTTGCAAAGGGAGCCTTCACTGGAGAGATCAGGTACATGTCAACCAATTTACAGTCCAGAAAGTCACATATAAAAAATATGTAATTAAAATATCTTTTTCAATTTATTCATGTTTTTGGTCCATTTTTTTTCTATCCTTAATCATAATTGTCACTACAAATCATTTGTCTTATTCTTATAGCCCTGCGATGATTAAGGACTGTGGAGTAAAATGGGTTATTCTGGGACACTCTGAGAGACGCCATGTGTTTGGAGAGAGTGATGAGGTAACTCAATATGCTTTTACACAAATTAATCTTATTTTCATTATAGAAAAAAATCATCAGCTGTTGTGGAGTGAATATAGTCCTCCATGTGTTTTATGTAGTTCATGAGCAATATGATTATTTTTTATTTTAACATATTTAAGAGAAATGCAGTAATTATTTTAAATGTATTTTATGTCAGTATAATGTGTTGACTTTGGATAAGCTACACTTAAACAGTGTATTTTACTGCCCCCTAGTGTGTGATTTACAGTAGTTCTGTGCATCTGAATTGTCAAGTGCATACTGAGTGTTTAGTTATGCCCGCTTCGCCTACTGTTACTTTTTGGTTAAAACCACAGTTTTCAGACACATTATATGTGGCATTACTAAAAGCTGATTTGGTCCTTTTTAAAGAATCTCACTTTTTTTTCTGCTTACAAAAATATAAATACTAAAGGAGCAAATTTCTACTTAATCCTTGTGTAGTGAATCCTACCCATCACTTTAAGTGAGTATCTCACTCATGGTGACTGAAATGGACCTAAGGTGAATGAAATTTTAACATGAAATGTATCATTATTATGCAAATGTAAGCCCACCCCTAGTGACGTCACCCACTACTAATCAGGCACACTGGGTCTGGACAAGAGTGTTTATGTTGGCACATAACCTGAAAGATAAAGGGGAAGTGATGTGTGGCCAAGTATGGTGACCCATACTTGGAATTTGTGCTCTGCATTTAACCCATCCAAGTGCACACACACACACACAGTAGTGAACATGCATCCGGAGCAGCGGGCAGCCAATGCTGCGGCGCCCGGGGAGCAGTTGGGGGTTCGGTGCCTTGTGGTATTGAGGGTGGAGAGAGCGCTGGATATTCACTCACCCCACCTACAATCCCTGCCGGACCTGAGACTTTCTATCCATTAGGCCAGGGCTGCCCTATAAGTAGTGTCATTCATAGTTCTATAATACTAAAATATCAAGGTAAAACTTAAAGATATTCTGAAATATTTTTTTTCTTTTGACAACACAAATGAGCTTCCTTTTAAAGGAAACCTACTGGACAAATACTAAAAGAGAGAATTTTTAATTAGCCCTTTTACAGTGAATCCCACCCATCCTTTTGAGCGAGTATCTCACTCATGGTAACTGAAGTAAACCTAAGGTGCATAGAAGTTTAATGTCAAATTTATTATGCAAATTTGAACACATCCCCAGTAATGTCAGATTCAGATTAAGATTCGTTCTTTATTGTCTTCAGAAGAGGACATTTGTTTTCACCGACACTAGCAGAAGATGTAGTACACGTAATACACACATTTTCCACCAATACAAATATACATGCATTTACACCAACAGCATCAGTGCACATGATACACACATCCTGCACCAAATATACACTTACACTTAAACACAGTTTCTAAAGAAGCATGTTTACATAAACAGTGACAAAATTACACCACATGTTGAGCTGTGATGGTATAAACTATGAAATGAGTATCAAACAAATCTTTTTTTTTTTTTAATAATCACAGGGGGTTTCCTTTTATAGAAAACCTACTGGACAAACACTTTATATATTTAAAAGAAAAAAAAGGCAGACTTCCAACTAGCAATCATGCAGTGAACCTCTCCCATTATTTTGATTGGGTACCTCACTGATGGTGACTCAGTCTTGCATAAGTACAGTAGCATTTGACCCAGCTGAAAGAAGGCATTATGGGTATGCAAATTTGCCCATATTGCCCGTATTGTCTCTGGACAAAAATAAAAGTAGCATTTGTTTGAGGTTGATTTTGTTATGGTTTTTAGAAGATTTGTTGTTGTTGTTTTTTGTTTGTTTTTTGTTTGTTTTGTTTTTTTTAATTCAAGTGATTAAAATATCAAGACAATTAGGGTTATGCAAATTTTCCAAGCTCAAAAATAAAATGTATGTTTCGGTGCAAAACAATATAACAGTTTCACATAATCAGGGATAATCAGTCACCATTTCTTATCAAATAAAATATCATATGCATTCTCTGATCTCTCTCTTTTGATTTATTTTTCCTGATAGTTGATTGGGCAGAAGGTCGCTCATGCTCTTGAGAACGGTTTGGGTGTGATCGCCTGCATTGGTGAGAAGCTGGATGAGAGGGAGGCCGGAATCACAGAGAAAGTTGTTTTTTCACAGACCAAGTTCATCGCAGGTATCTTTCAATTTAGTGAAGCATGTGTATATTATAATAAAACATTCCTTGTATTTTATATAAGACTATATCATCTCTTTTAGATAACGTGAAGGATTGGAGCAAAGTGGTCCTTGCTTATGAGCCTGTGTGGGCCATTGGCACTGGCAAAACCGCATCACCCCAGCAGGTGGAGATGAGCCGTTTGAATCCAAACATGGAGGCTTTTTAAACATGTTTCATTTACTTCAGTGACTCAGTCTCTCTCTGCTGTTCTTACAGGCTCAGGAGGTGCATGACAAGCTCAGGCAGTGGATGAAGACCAATGTCTCAGAGGCTGTTGCCAACTCCATCAGGATCATTTATGGAGGTCAGTCTCTTTGATTTCCACTCCAAACTGCTGATTAAAAATGGTGTTTTAAAAGCACACACTTTCCTTTTTACACTTATAGAGGAGCTTTCTTTTAAAGAAAACCTACTGGACAAATACTAAAAGAGCAAATTTCTAATAACACATCTCCAGTAAAACTCTCTCATCACTCTGAATAGGTACATGAGCCATGGTGACTACAGCAAAGTTAACATTGTTGTAACTTGAATCAACTTTTGCTTTGTTTAATTAAATTATATATTGGTTAAACAAATGAAGTCAATTTGGTAGTTGGTAAATCAAATTGGTAATTACTAAAGTATCTAAAGCCATTTTCTGTATGCAAATTTAGACACATCCCCTTTTATGTTGTCACTGCCCACCTGCTGTTCATTAAAAACAAGGAACGTGTAAAAATGTAAAGAAATAGAGAATTTAAGATGGACTGTGCTGTGAATGTTTAATGCGTACACACACTGACACAGTGCTAGTGTTGTGTGTTACTGTAAGCTCTGGTAAGCCAGTGGTTACTTTATGGTTGCTTTGGGAAGATTTATAGTTCATGCTTGTCTATACTGACTACAGTATATTTATATAAAAACAATATGTGGAGATTTATTATAGTCATACCACACAACTACATAAACACACATCAAACTACCTGTTCAGTGCTCAGACAAGTTTAAAGTATGTAGTAACAACATTGAGTTGTTTATAATTAAAGTTATTACTATTTACATGTGTATAATATATTAACTGTTACACTTAAAGCCTAACGCATGTTAACTTTTGCTGTTAATTTTTAGGTAAGTTTTAAACAGACCTTTTTTTTTTTTTTTTTTTAAACAAATATGGTAGGGTTTCCTTTTAAAGGAAACCTACTGGACAAATACTAAAAGAGTGAATTTCCGTTTAGTAATTGTGGCGTGATCCTCTCCCATCACTGAGAGCTGCTTGCTCACTCATGGTGACTGAAGAACTTTAAGGAGGTTGTGGTTGCAGTCATGTGACAGCAATGTAGCATACTGCTGTTTCATAGGTGAATCATGGAATAATGCCTGCTGATTCATGTTTTTCAAAAAAATTGTAGACTGTACACTGCTGTATTCAGTAATGTAGTATTCCATTCTATATCTATTTATATTTATATTTTTATATATATATATATATATATATATCTCCATAGTAACATTTAACAAAAACCATTTAAAGTGAAAGGCATTATGGGTATGCATATTTAAACACACAATTCATTGCTGCCTATGAGTGATGGATAGACATATGTATAATAATATATAATCTTATATTACTTTGTGTGACTTGTTTTGTTTGTTTTATGAAGGGTTTGGCTAAACAGGCCAATAAGAAACCATTAACTACTACTCTTCCGTTTTATTATACATTATACAAATCATTCAAATGTCTGCAAATTAACAAAACTCATCTGAGATCAGATAAAAACTATAAACACTGGTTCATGGGTTCACAGAGATCTATTGGTGAACCGTGAAAATTTTGAAACATTTTTAAACAGTTATGATGTAACAAAGCCTTGTTTATCATGTGACTTAAGCAATTTGAAACTAATGATTTGCAAAAGCTTCCAAAACACCATCACTGTTTTCTACAGACACTTACTGTAGTTTAGTACAAACATACATTAATGTATGTTTGATAGTTGCTTAACTTTTTTTTTTCTTTTTTTAAACAAAAAATAAAGGAGCTTCCTTTTTAAAGAAAACTTACTGAACAAATACTGAAAGAACAAATTGTCAGCTAGTTACTGTGCAGTGAACCTCTCCCATCACTGTAAGTATCTCACTCATGTTGACTAAAGCAAACAATCTGAATGGAAATTAAACATGAAATGCATTGTTATGCAAATTTAAACACACCCCCAGTGATGTCACCTACTAGAAATCATGCTCACTGTGTTTGTTGCCACATAAGCCATAGAATAAAGTAATCACTTGTAGAGCTTTAAAATTATTTTACTCTAAAATGTCAAGATCAGGTTTTTGAAATATTCCAAGATATTTTTTTTAACTGCTTCAAAGGGGCTTCTTTTTAAAGAAAACCTACTGGACAAATGCTAAAAGAGTGAATTTCTAACTAGTTGGTGTGTATTAAAACTCTCCCATTACTGTGAGTGAGTGTCTCGTTCATGGTGACTGAAGCAATTAATATAATTATTCAAAACTATCAGCTAACAAGACACACACTGCAACAGTTTTACTGTATGAAGGTCTAAGGTCATTCTGTTACTCAATCAATAACCAAGCTCGCAGCAACTGTTTGTATAAAACTGGAGAGTGAGACTGTAGTGTGAAATAAGAAACTAGCAAGCCAGATAGGCAATGATGAATACTGAGGAATATTTGACTGCAATTGGAATCAACCATTTCAAACAACCGTATAAGAAACATACTACAGCAAAGTTGTATTTTATTTTTGGTTGATAAATTATGCTTTCACCCATGGTTTACTACCCATAGTAAGAATAGTACCCAAGAATTTTTAAAACCGCATAATTTGTGGTAGTTTTAGACCTCAATTCATGAATGTGGATTGTAAAGCTGTTTGGAACTATGTGCTCTAATACAAGTCTTTCTGTTTTTAACCGTAATGAAAGAGTTTCCTTTTAAAGGAAACCTACTGGACAAATACTAAAAGAGATTATTTCTAACTAGCAATTGTTCGTCAACATCTCCTATAACTTTGAGTGGGTACCTCATTGGTGGTGACTGAAACAATGACATTAAACATGAAAGGCATTATGGGTATGCAAATGAGGAATCTAATTTGGGTGGTGCTATGCATTCCTAGTACAAACATTCCACCATGATACCAGTGTAGTTTATTGCTATAAACAACTGGTGAAGCTGCTTGCATTAGGGCTCTTGGGAAAGAATTTGCTTGACTTTTCAGAAGATTTAGAGACATTTTCCAAGCAGCAACACATCCAAATACTATCAACAATACAAATATTTGCTGTGTGCTGCTCTTTATATAAATCAGAATCCTTGGTCAAAATGTCACCCTTTTTATTGTCCACCATTTCAGGATCCGTAACTGGAGGGACCTGCAAGGAACTTGCTTCTCAGAAAGATGTGGACGGCTTCCTGGTGGGCGGCGCTTCCTTGAAACCAGAGTTTATCGACATTATTAACGCAAAAGCATAAAGAGATAAAGCCATCATCTGCTTAAACCCTAAGGCTTAGGTCTGCTCCCAAATCCTGCTCTTCTTTAGAAAGTGTTATTGTGGTTTTGTTGCTGTCGCTGCATTTTTGTTGTTTATTATTATTATTATTATTATTATTACAAAGGGACAGATTGACACATGCTAAACACTCAAGGGTTTTATTCCACAGAAACACACGCAGCCGAGTGTGTTATTAGCCCTCCTACTAGTGTAGTGAACTACAGGACTGTAATGAGAACCATCATGGGGCTTAGAGCCCACGCCTTTACTTGAATAATGTTTACCAACATTCTTGTGTATTCAGTGATAAAAATCTAGAATGAAGTCAGTCAACCTCAGTGTCTTTTTAATTCAAGCAAAACTACTTGCCATGAATGTGGTTGTCCTGATGTTTTCCTATCCCTCAAAGAGTTTCTCTGAGTGGCCTATCCTGAAGGTGCTCACATGTAATTCATTTGGTATACAGGATAAGACAAAGTATTCTAATAAATGTTTCAAAAGTGTAGACCTAATTTTACTGTTGTCTCAAGTTATTGTACTTCTACACACAAACTAACATTCATCAAGTCTCTTAGGCTCACCAAATCTGCCTTCATTTGATCATATATATACTTTTTCTTTTTTTCCACAATTAAACCTTTTGGCCTGGTTTCACAGACAGGGCTTAGGTTAAGCCAGGTTTAGGCAATAGTTCAATTAGGACATTTAAGTAGTTTTTATAAACATGCCTTAGGAAAAAAAAAAAACAATACTGGTGTGTGTCTTGAGACAAAACAAAGGCACTGCCATATTTTACGACCAGCTAATGCAAGTTTCTTTCAGTTGAAACAGCTCAGACTTACATTTTAGTCTGGGATTAGGCCTAAACCTTATCTGTGAAACCAGGGGCAAGTATTGACCCATTTTGAACAGTAGTGTAATCTATACTGCATAATTCACTTTATCATATCAATTTACACAAAAAACCTACTTGGCCTGAACTACTTCTAGGAATTTTATTTTCTGTATTAATATTCACACTGTTATTTTGAATTTGAAAATGCATGGAATATTTATACAGGACAAAATTCTTGTATTGCACCTCAGGGCCATAGTGTGCAATTTAAAGTGTGATTGTAAATGGCAAAAAACCTAGACTTTGTGTAAAAACAAAATCAGTAACACTACAATAAGGTGCCATTTATTATCATTAGTTACTGTATTAACATGAACAATGCATTTATTACACTATTAATCTTAAATGACACTACAGTTGTTCATTGTTTATTCATGTTAATTCACAGTGCATTAACGTTAACAAAAACTTGTGATTTTAATAATGCATTTGTAAATGCTGAAATTAACATTAAGATTAATAAATGCTGTAGAAGCAGTTTATTCTTAGTTCATGTTTACTAATGTTAACTAATGAACCTTATTGTAGTGTTACCAAAAATTCTATATACAAGGTAAAAACAAACAAACATCAGATTTAATTCTTTATTTTTCTCTCAAGATAAGAAAGTAGGTACATTATGTACAGATCAGCATCTACAAACGGCAGTATTTTCTTTATGAACTCCACTGTATATGAACACATGGAGCTCTAGATAGGGCAGAGACATTAGGGCTTTCAGAGGTTGAGCTGTAAAAGAAAAACAGATGCAAGTACAGTCCAGTCGAAATACTTACTGCCAAGCACTGACTACATATAAACCAATCACAACATTGCATTACAGAACACAATAGAGGAAAGAAGAGGGAGACAAGAGGAACATGCAGAAAGAACAGTCTGCTGAAAAAAATATGAAAGATGAGACAAAGCAAAAAGAGTCGATGGCTAAAATTGAAATGATGTAAGAGAACACTTGGAGGCAAATCTAAAACAATATGACAAAGAAAAGCAAAGAGCTGATGCAGAGGAAAGACGTTAAAGAAATTAGAAGTGCAAGAGGACAGGCAACATTTGAAGAGGGGATGAGACTGTTAGTAATACTGCTGTGAAAATATTACACAACTACAACAGCAAGGGCTAAAAATACATTTCATGAAATAAAAATAATAAACTGTTATTTGAGACAAATCAACATTGCTTTGGACAATCCTTAAGTAATACGTATTATGGGCAGCCAATCAACATTACCATTAGAAAATGCAGTGAGCTTTTAAGACCTGAGAGACATTACTGTATGGATTTCTTAAAAAAAAAAAAAAAAAAGAAAAAAAAAAGGGTCTAACCATCTGTATGTCCAGGTATGTCCAACTCCTCACATTATTTACATGAGCACATATGTACAAATTTCACCAATGAGGTGTTAGGGATGCTTTCTGCTCGTAGTGGCCCTGAGCACACCTTGCTAAAGCACACATATTTCCAAGACCCAAGCCTCATCCATGCTAGATCTTAACATTAAATAAACCTGATTATGTCCAAAAGCAAATGCTGGTGCACATGCTCCTCTTCATTTACAATGAAATTGATGTGCAAGTAGCAACTCCAATTTTAAAGAAGTCCATTAGAAATCAAAGAGCATTAGATGAACTTTGTAATACTTTGAATTGGTACAACGTTTTTACTACAATGTGTTCGTGCTTCAATCATTGGCTAGATTAAGACATGATTACCATAGCAATCTCTGAGATTTACTACTGTATCACAGTAATATCCATGTAAAATAAGCAGATCCTTTAGATTTTTGTATGGATCTACTGGTATCAATCTTGCAGACAAGGAGTGCAACAGGGTTCAGCATTAGGCCCATTTTAAAATGAGAAATGACAAATTCACAACCTGCCAGAAGGGTTAACAGATACCAAGCCAAGCACGTTGTTTAACAGTGGTAACACCTCAACCCAAGCTGAACGAAGATTCACCACGCTTTCAAAATATCAAGTCCTTCTTACCAGCCATTACCAGTAGACGTGGCCAAAACTTAAGGAGCCATACAAACCCATGTGTTTCCAAACCCCAGGAGGACAGTGGATGCCCTTGTAGGAGTGAGGTGACTAGTGGAGATCACCATCTGAAGAGGAGACAAGAGAGCCGCCAACTTGCTGTGAAGGAAAACGGAGCTTGCTTTTCCTTCTGAATGACTTTTCCTTCTCAGGCTGACTGCATTTTAGGCTTAGGGACCTTCTATGCTGGGGGGGGGGTTCTTTGTAGGGGACGTCGCTCTTCAGAAGCTGGTGGTCAAACCTAGTGGTGAATGAATGCCCTAAGTGGACTTGGATGACTTTTAGAATGGCTGGCCCCATTCAGATCACAGCTGGGGTGGAAGTTAAAGATTTTGAGTCACTGAGTTGTGCTTCCTGGGTGTCGAGGAATGATTAGGAGGTTATCTATAACTAACGAAGGCCAGCTTCTTCAGTGTTGATGATGTGCAGGAGAGGGAGAGAAGACTGTGTGGCAAGGGCGCGGAACTTATCACGATGCGGAACAGGGCCTAATCTGCATTTTTTTTTTTTAATGGTGGTTGTCTTGTTATAGCTCAGTCCAAATATTACATGCTATCAGCATTAGGATCCTAGAGATGAAGGGAGCCAGGAGATCTAACAGAGCACCTCCACCAGTGACCCACTGAAGACATCTCAGGCAAAGAGAAAGATAAGGAATACAAACCATCCTTTTCTTGCTTGAAGGATTGCACTGAAGCTCACTTTTCTTTAAAGTCCATTAAAGATGACCAAAACCTTCCAGAAGGATCCTTTGACATCCTTTGACTTGATGAGCTGGTACACTGTTGTTGGCAACTGGCTCACTTTATATTCTTGGTTAACCATGATGTTTTCAGGTCTTGAGCTTTGCGGCTGTTTGCTTGAGGGGAGAGAAACATGAGAACACACAACACTGTTAGCTTAAATGCTTTTTTGAGCTCTGTCATGTGGGACCTGACATGACCTGCTGACCCGACCCCATCAGATCTTCGCCTCTTTTTCCTTTTTCTATTGGTGTAAGGGATAGTGTGCAAGTAAACTGGTTGTCTGATACGTCATTAAATGGGCTGTGTGAATAGGCTATACTGGGTCTTGAATATGGCACCTAAGTCCCTGTATGTGGATGTGTCATCTGGCAGAAAGTCCATCACTCTACAAGAGTTAAAAAAAAATCTGAGATATCTTTCATAAATATGATCAGCTCTAGACTCTGAGTGTGTCTGTCTGTTATGTAGATATCTGGTCCCTTATCCACAGTTTTGTCATTTTAAGCTCTATAAAAGCCAATTCTCTGGTCAACCCCCACCCTCTTCCCATACTACAAAGTTGTAAGACTGGTTGTGCTAACTTTACAGTCTATTTTGCTTGGATCAGAGGGGGTGAATGTAACTCCAAGCCCTGTTAAAAATGCTAAACATGAGTCTAAATCTGGGAAGGCCAAGCAGGACTGCACATACTCCACCGGCACAGAGGGCCTGAACCTGCAACAGAGAAAGGGAGGGGAAAGAAAAAAAACCAAACAAAAAAACACTTTAGACTTAAAATTATCAAAAGCATAATTTTCGTAAGCATTCTGCCTGGCACCTGCACTCACGTTTTAAGAATAGCCCTCAGCGCTAGATTTCTTTCACGCTCCACAAACTTATCGATAAGGTAAGCAGCCATACGTGGAGCATTCTGATAGAGTTTGAAGAACCGGTGGAAGTTTCCAAGTGCCCAGGCAGTACGGAGCTCAAGAGCATGAGCTACACACGGATCAGCACGGAGCTCAGGGGTCAGGTACACAAGCTCGGTTGTCAAGTCTATAAAAAATTTTTAGCAAAGGCATTAAAGACTTCATGTTAGATTGAGAATGTATGAAATGGACTGAAAAAAGTGAGTAAAAACTCTACTGTTCATTCTACAAAAAAGGCTATTTATACCTCCAGAATTCTTAGTAAAGATGTAGTAGATAAGTCTGTAGGCAGTGAATTCTCCCACGTTGTCCGATGGGCAGTCTTTATACAGCGCCTTCAGCTGGGTCTGGCACTGGTTGAACTCCTCATGGTCACCCTGATAACAGTCGAAATGTGGGTTTAGTACAAAAGAAAAGAGCCTTTCAATCAACGCTAACTTTACATGCACATACCTTTTCCAAAGCGATGCGAGCATGCGTTTCATACACCTCCACAGTGAAGTCTGTACGCACACCTTGCACCTTGAATGACACAAGAATTCAAAATAAGACAATAAAAGATAAAAATGTAAGGCAGGTGAGCAGTACTAGTAAATATTACTCACAGTGAGATCCTGTCGTATTGACTTCATTTGTTCACATGCGTACAAGTAATCCTGATTGGACTTCCAATGAGTTTTAACTGCAATCAGGGACTTTCGCAACACCTAAAACACAACAGAAGATTCAGTACAAATCTTCAAAAACTGCTTAATTTACCAAACACATACTGCTTTTTGAGTACAACCCACAAACAACACACACAGCATCCAGTACTGACCACACAACTACAACCATTAAAGGGGTCATATGATGCGATTAAGTTTTCCTTTCTCTTTAGAGTGTTACAAGCTGTTTGTGCATAGATAAGATCCCTAAAGTTGCAAAGACTAAAGTCTCAAACCCAAAGAGATATTCTTTATAAAAGTTAAGACTCGTCCACGCCCTCCTAAAACGGCTCATTTAAACACGCCCCCACATGTCTATGTCACTGTGTGGGAAGATTTGCATAACACCGCCCAAATGTATACGCAAAGAAAGAGTGCGTGATTTTTATTCTCGCTGTAGTATTGTTGCTGCCGCCGGCACCATGTCCTGGAGACGCTGTTTCTCGTTGTGAAAGCAAAACTACTTTGTTCGGGCTTCCAAAAGAGGACACAACTAGAAATCAGTGGTTAAGTTGCACTTACAACACTGTTCCAGAACAGTTCAACCCAAATATTAGAGTGTGTGCAGCGCATTTTACGGAGGACTATTTCCTGAACCTGGGAGAGTAGCCTACAATGCCAGCTGTGCACAAAGGCTGTTTCTATAAGCTTTGCAAAAATCGAAAGGCGTTTCAGAAAGGCGGAGCATAGAGGAGCAACAATAATGTGCAGTATGTGGAAAATAATGTGGTTTTTTTAACCTTAAACCATATAAACACATTGCATTACACCAAATACACAAAATAATGTTCTTTTTAGCAACATCATATGACCCCTTTAAACAGATTTCTAAAGATAAGCAACACTTTGAGAAACACTCACAGATACGGGTCTGACGGTTGCAGGGTCAGGGGCACAGGTCAGGCGCAGATAGTTTTTGGTGATGTCCTGGCAGGTACCAACTATGGGGCATTCATCCCAACTCAGTCCCTCTTGTGTGCCATTGGGGAGGTCAAAAACATTAATGTTTAACACCAGGGGCTCAGTGCGTAGTTTAGTGTGGAAGCGTGCTGCCCGGCTCTGCTTCTTCGCTTCACGATTTGGGTCGTGAAAGTCAAGCCCTGCATTACCACCTTTCCGCTTTTTACCAATACCACTGGCGAGGTCTTCCATATTCCTGATCGCAGTTAGAAAAGAAGGTTAACGAGGTCAATACAAATGTTTTAATGTGGCTACATTTTCATACTGACCAAAATGTGATAAACACATTCCTTAAAGTTTGTTAATGCCATTTACTTTTGTTTTACAAACAATGATATCTCACCTCCGCCCTCTGTTTGCTTTGCCTCTTCCTCTGCCTCTCTCTCCCGCAGCTCCTCTACCTCGCTCCCTTTCTGCCCCACGGCCTCGGCCACCCTTTTGTTGCCGCCGGGACAGTGGAAGTCGAGGATCACTTGACATGCTGCTGTCTGACTGAGAGCCAGAGTCACTAAAGGACAAGCACAATCATCCGTCAAATTGGAGTTGGGTATAGTTTGCTTCCCCCCCCCCCCCCAATACCGATAAAATCAATACTTTTAAAACTGTACCGGTGCCAAAACAGTGCCTGAACTGATACTTATTTTCCTTTCCCAAAATAGGAAGGAATGGTCAATAGCGTTATAAACACATGTAATGTCTGTTTCATTCATTATGGACACCAGAGGGCACCCTCATGCAGAAACTCCACATATGCATCATAAAAGTAACAGAATTCATGACACTCCAGGAAATCCCTTATATGGACAATGGCATTGCTATCTCTGTAACTGAGTAAACAGAAGATGTAAATGTTTTGAATGATAAAGCAAAGACAAACAATCAACTGCGACAATGTATAGTTTATCTGTGGTATTCAAGCCATCGTAGGTATTTTCATAAGTATATTTACATTTATTCATTTAGCAGACACTTATCCAAAGCGACTTACAATTGGGGAATACATCAAGCGATTCATCTTAAAGAGGCAAACAGACACAGGAAGTGCTCGTAATACCACGTTTCAAGCATTGTTCAAATAAATACAAGCTTGATGGAAAGATTAAAGACAGGAGAAAAAGCGTTGTTGTTTTTTTTTTGTTTTTTTTAGGATGAAGTCAAATAGTGATGAAAGAGATGAGTTTTCAGCTGTCGCTCAAATTGTTGAGGAATCAGCATTCTGGACAGGGGTTGGAAGATCATTCCACCAGCCAGGAATGGTGAACGAAAATGTTCTGGAAAGTGATTTTGTGCCTCTCTGTGATGGTACCATGAGGCGTCGCTCACTATATTTATAATCCATTGCTAATCGACATTTTTTTACAGTATAGAACATTTTCTGCCTCATTCTGTAACAAGAAGCCACATCAGATCACAAAAGTGTTGTGGAGTAAAAATTTTATAATGTTCTCTTTTGTTGGACAACAGGTTTAGAAACACTTCTCATTGCAAGTTATTTCAAGAGAAGTTTAGCTTTTTAATTTAAGGAAGTTTAGCTGAGCTAGCTAACAGAAGCCTACCTGCTGACATCAGAGCAAGTGTAAAATACTGCATTCATGCTCTCCTCATATGGTCACTTTTCCCGAGTTGTGCTTTTAAGTCGGAATGTGAGAACAATGTGTAACACTCACGTTACTACACAGATTTGTTGGATTTGAATTATTAGAGTTTCCGACTTGCGTTTACATGCATTTTCTCAGACGGAAATAATTTTTCACGTGCGGTGCTGGTAATGATGCTTCTTATGTCTATTTCAGAGAACCAGAGGACAAATATTTCAACCAATTGCTCAGGCATTCAAATGGCACCGAAATCTGCGTTTGGATTATGTTCTGGTACATACTGGTTACATTCGTACCGGGTGCCAATATGGTTTCGGTAACCAACCCTACTAATCTCCAGTTCCTTTCATATTTATACTAAAAAAGTGATTGTATTAGATTATTAATCAAGCACATTAACACCCTGCACATTACCTGCGATGATGTCTACTCCGGTCCCTGTGTCGGCTGTGAGGTGACGGGGATCGTGACGAGGAGCGGGATGAGTGGGAGGAGCTTGAAGAGGGGCTTCTTTGAGAAAAGACATTTCTGTAGTTACCCAACCTGGCCCCAAGCCTGCCACGGGTGGCTCCACCTCTCCCAATAGCATTTTCTTGAGAACGCTGAGGAACTGCCTCCCAGCGAGACTGCTTTGGCTTCAAACTGATAAAGCAAGTGGTTATTTAATGCCAGTGGTTAATGGTTTGAAAAAAACAGATCTGAAAGTTACAGAACAGAGATGCAACTCACTCTGGCAGTGGTTCTCTGGTCCAGTCGATAGTGTAAGCAGAGCCATCCTGTAGTCTGGACTGCAGAAGATCTTTCAGCACTTTTTCTGTTCGGTCCTTATCCTCTTCAGATTCGCAGGCTGTGAAGCAGCGTTGTACATACTCTTTCATAGCCTGTGGCCAGTCCTGAGGCCTACCCAAAAAAAAAAAAAAAAAAAAATTCATTGATTTTTAAACTACATTTAAAAATCACTTAGTTAATATGGGTGATGTATTTAAATTAG
>JAFVLL020044410.1:0-74310 GCA_021397915.2 Tor tambroides | reverse complement strand
CACACACACAGGTGTACACTCAAGCATTCACATTGGTGTAAAAACAGGTGCTCACAGACACACATTGTCTTGATCTGCACACTTGATGGGTGTCCCTTATTTTTGCTCGCTGAAGGTGGCAACCCTAATTAAGACATATGTATTTACAAGATTTCTATTTCAAACAAATTAGTTCCTAATTAGAATCCTAAAAACAATCCTCATAGTTTCCACAAAATATTAAAGGTAGTGTAGGCGATTACGGCGAGGCTAGCAATAGCAAGCTAGCTTTAAAAGCATAAGATCCCACCCTCCCTGCAAATCACTCTCCAAAACCACACCTCCTCCAAAACATGTGAATGCGCACAGGCAGACCAGAGGCTAACCAGATAGCGTTGGTGAAGGGGTTGAATGCAACGCTGTCATATTACCTCATGTGTCTTTCACAGGTGAGAAAACATTACAATATGAAATGCATAAAATTACAATAGCAATGCCTTCCATTCTCGCTCGGTCTGCAAATACAGGCAGGTAGGACAGCCTTTCATAGCTTTCAGATCAAGGGATATGATAGGACAAACATTTTATGGTCCTACGCCTTCCACAGACAATGTAAATACATATAAATAAATTTAGACCACTTAACTTAGAGATTGCTTTTGGAATGTGAAGAGATTTTCAACCAACATAACAAAAAATGTTTTTGAACAAAATAACCTGCCCTGGCTTCACAACTGTTTTAGAGTGATTTCTAGATCATGAAGACTTTTTCAAAAACTTATAAATACATTTTGTATATATAAACGTATATATAATTTCCTAACCGGGAAGGCTGTATTAATGGACTGCAACAAGCTATGTACCTTCAGTTTTGGTAGACGTTTAATGGTCTTCAGTGGTCGCAAGACTCGCAGCACCCTCAGGGACTTGATTGTGCTGATGTCTTTGCCCTTTGTTCCTCTACACAAGTCAAAATAAGCAAAGGGTCAGTAAATACAGGATCAAACACACTATAGACAGCCTTCATCAAAGGTTTCATACATATCCAGACAAAACACATGAGAATGTGAGTAAATATGATGTAAATGTTTCCATCAGTTAAAATGTCAATAATGATCCACTAGACTAAACATACTCACCTTTTTTATAGACAAACTAAATAAACACCCATTCTCTAATAAATGAGCATTCTTTAGTGTCATAGCTCGAAAATGCTCCAACAATGGTTCTGTGTTATTTTACAAAAGCACATGCTTTGATGACAGACTATGAAAAACATATCTTTATTGCATGCAGGTAAAATAGTTAATGTATTGAAGAGCTCTATCAGAACTGTTAGCCTGTTATTGAATGATATTTTAGTATTAGCACTCTTCATGCATAAAATAAGAAAGACAACATGAATTTAACCCAAACGCTGCTGTGCATCAGATTCTAAAACAACACCACGCCACCAATGATAACAAAGAAACCCACCCTATAAAAGGGCACTGTTTCTTTTCAGGAACCAATGCTGTTTTGTTTTTAAGTCTTTATCAAGCTGACATGCTTCAAATGTGTCACCTTGATGAGCTGACTGCATAGATTTGAATACAGTGCATGTATTCATTAAACGCAGAGCTAACAGCAAGAAAAGAAAAAGAACAGCTAAATAAAATGTAATTCAAGTTATTTCACCCTTAAAGAAAAGAGCAGTCCTCAGCGGAAATCAGTCATGCTTCAGCTCCTAAATGCTCAAATCATAACCGCCAAGCTTACAATGTCGTTTAATGAAGTAACTGCAAGGACAAGCATAGTCAATAACTGAATCATGAGGAAGTACTCCATGGTCATATGAAATAACTGAAGCCCTTCGCATTATATCTAATGCAGGCAAAGAGCAAACAGAATCATATTATTTGTGAGACATCACATTCATTCAAATAACCTTCACTGAGCCCCTATGTTGATGCAGGGCATGTGTTTTGTTGGATGTCTGACAAAATTAAGTGCAGATAAATTACTATTTTTGTAATAATTCATTCTCCCAATTATCTTATTTTACAATACAACTAATTATTACACGGCTCTCTGGAATATTTAATTCTGATTGGTCAATCGCAGCATTCAGCGGCCAGATATTTCATACCGTATTTCATACAGCTCTGTTTATAAATCCGATAAAACTGGCTCAACTTTTATGCCTCTCGTATCACACCGCCTGCAAACGCAACTGATGCCATCTTGCATCTCAGTTATTGATTGTAGCAAAAATTACTCTGGGGGACTTCCACATAAATATTACTTTAAAATTGGTAAACGTGTTGTCTCGTAGCTTGGCTGATTGTTTTGTACATTGTAATGAATTATGTAATTGTAATTTTTTACACATGTAAAATAATTTCAGCTCAAATATTTCTTATTCATTTGGTGAGTAGCCGTGTAATAAGCGGGATAATGTACAGTAAGCCCGTCATTATCATTTGTACTAGTTTGCAGGTACCGTTTAGTTCTTCCAGTGCAGCAATGGAAGAGAGAACAACAGAATATCTGAGGTCATATCGCATCTCATTTATTCACGGTTTCTTACTTCAAAAATGCGTCGATATAAACAAGGCTTTGGCAGGTGTATGATTGGTGCTGACAGATGAACCAGCAGAAAGTAACTTCAAGAAATTATTGTAAAAATGCTTACAATAGAAAAATCCCCAAGCAGTGATTCCCCTCCATTGCACATAGACATATTTCAAAGGAAATGACCTACAACTGCAACAGACCTTTCCATGTGCAAGAGCAAGTGGTAGTACATTTGCAGATTTCTAGCATTTACAATAAGCAAAGGCTCAACGTCACCCCTAGAAAGTGCCAACGTCTACTCACACATGCACAGTTCATACATTATTCTATGAATCCAATAAACACCAATCTAACAGCCAATCAGCAGAGACCTCACAGCATGGTCACCAATCAGCATGGTGAAGTTACTCCTCTGGCCCAATCATAGGGCTCAACAAGGTCATGCAACTCCACCCATGCTCCCTGATGCACATTAGTCTAGCATGCATTTACTGTACAGGGCCTGATGTTTATCCCCCAAACCCACTACAAACTATTAAGAGCCTCAATAACATCCCACTGGACACCCTGATAACTTTCACAGGACCCCAGATAACAATTATGGTGGAGAAATACTGTTCCGCATCAATACATCACCAATCAGAAATCATTTAGAGGTTCTGATGAAAGCGATCAGTGTTATCGTAGAGGCTCCAACCCTGTACAGATACTCTCACTCCACTAATATGTAGTGACAGTAAAGCACATTATCCCAGTAAGCCCAGGACAATGAAGAATAGAGAAGATTTATCAAGGAGAAAAAAGAATATTGGGGGTTCCCCACCTGTTTACGCTTTGATGTGATCTAATGAATGAGAAGAACACAAAGCAAAAGGCAAAACATTATGACATGCTGGGAACCGAAAGTACCTCTGCACTAACAGTAAACCACATCATCCTTTCAGAACATTGCACATAACATTTCAATGAGAATGAAAAAGACTTTTATGAGCACCATCACGTTCTTTTGTGAGGCTGAAACACAAGGCATAATGACTCTGATGACTGTATGCAGGAGAAACAGGAAATTGTGGGACTTGTTTTAGGCAAATGTTTTGGAAACTGACAAAAAGGAGGAAGAGGCTTTGTATGGTGGGTGAAACAGACACTTCCAACTGTTGTTCATTTCTTTTAAGGATGTAACAAAATGACAGCTTCTTTTGCTGGAATCTGCAGAGACAGCTGTAGGAGAGATGAAGGGTACACTTGACAGAGAGGGAACATCTGAGGGTGGATCTGAAAACCAGCACAATCAAGATCTGGAGCGAATACCAAGACATGCCAATCTAGAAAAGAGATGGTGGAGCCATAGATCAGTCCAGCAATTGGCTATAAACCTAAACTGTATAGTATTACTGTTGCACTTTATTGTACAACTGTTTCAGCATATGGGAAAAATGTTATATAGGGATGCATGTTATCTTGGTATCAAATCATTTATAGGCTCTTAGTCAATTTTTTTTAAAATTTATCAGTAGTTATAGCATATATATCAGCTAATATACAGTGTATATCAGCCTTTGAGATCTCTGCTCAAATAATCAGCTGTGTCTGATGGCTTCTTGATTGCGCCTGATTGTCCTAAAACATCTCCCACCTTAGGGGCACTTCAAAGGGCTTTAAAAACTTGTTTATTTTCCTTAGCTTTTAATAATGTATTTAAAATGGTATGTATTTTTTTTTTTTCTTTTTTTTTGCTTTATGTATGTGATTACTTTTATGTACAGCATTTTGGTGTAACATTGTGGTTTTGGAAAGTGCACTAGAAATACAGTTATGTTGAGTTGATATTGGATATATAATTTTTCATGCTCTTCTCCTATTTTAATATTTAGATTGCCTTTGCCATCATCTAGTTAATCTTTAAAAACACATTTTTAATAACACTTTTAGATTGCATCTTAGGCTAAATGAAAGTGAGTTTAAAAATATACCTAAAAAAAATATTTTAAAAATCTGAACGAATAACATCATGCCTAAAAAATCCACTGAATATGAACCTAATGAATATCCATTTTTTTCATACAGTATACTGTTAATTTGTGGTGTTTTGCATTTAATTTATTTAGTCATTAAAGAATTTTAATATTAGTGCATCCATAGTTTTAACTGTCTTTTATGATTTAAAGAGCACTTTTAAAGATTTGGCCAATCACAGCAGTCATATTTGCAGTACATCACATTCTCTCATGTGAGTCCGAAAACATGCAGAAAGATGAGCATGTACAGTAAACATGTTCGTGTTCTCATGCCCGCCAATGGAGCATGGATGTGATGTTTAAAGTGAACGATGGTGCAATCACTGGCCAAAAAAGCCAGACCTGCCCCGATATGCCACTCCAACACAACCGAACAGGCCATTTTTGATATGATATGACACATGCACTGATCATCCTGTCTGAGGTCAATGTGGGGATCGTCCAGGATGCTCCATATTCAGTAAGCACCAAAGACCTACTGAGAATGGTAATAGTTTTTCAAGGAAATGAAACGGATCAATAGTGTCTGCCCTCCATGACAACAGAGAATTAAATGACATGAAGAAGAAGATCAAGCTGACTGGCTGCAAATGCGTGAGTGATGCTAAATGATGGATTATGGAGACACTGAAACACTGCAGAAGATCCCATGCTTCAACACGTGCCTATGGGCTAAGCATTATTTGACTCAAACAGAGACAGGCACAGAGACAGAAGACAAACAGTGAAAGAGAGAGAGACAGAGACAGAAACAAAGACACAGAGAGCGTTAAGGCGTTACCCCATGAAGCTCCTTCAAGCGATTCCAGGCAGAGAGAAACAGAGGAAGAGAGGAAAGTCAGTGACAGCACATCAATAAACTCACATTTAACACGTCTTTGACATGACAACACAGCAACAAACATAAAAACAAACAGGAAGTTGGACAGATTAGTCAGTACAGCTGAGAGACCCCTTCATTCTGAGAATCCGAAGCAATATTTCAAGGTATTGCACCCACTCTCTGTTAAGCTTGCCTTACTCACTGAAAATTACTTGTAACATGAAACCATCTCCTTTGCACTGATCTTTCAGGTAAAGCTGGCTAACCAAGAAAGTCTTGCTGGTTAAATTAGTTAAGAAGCTTAATGGGGACACCAGAGCACCAGTATCTCATTCCAGGGATCTGCATCCAAAACATGTCAGTGAGGGCAATGCAGGTCATCAACGCGGTAATCAAATCACAAAATTAATTGCACCCCAGATCCAAATATATATAGTATGTACACACAGTGGCAATGTGCAGTTGCAATTTTAAATGAAAGAAAGAAAGAAAAAGAAAGCGTCAGGCAGTGGAGGAGTTGGTGCATCGTGTGAAGTCAGAACTGCAACTGATTTCAAAATACAATATGGCACCAGCACCATAACAATTAAAACTCTTAACATTACTGCTCCTTTCTGTTTTCTGTTGTTTCTAAAAGCAGCTAATAGCATTTCCTCAATACTAAAGTGTTGCAATGGCCCATCCATTACAGCACAGGAGATGAGCAAACAGTTGATCGTATCAGACAACTCCTTTATTAGCTCCTTCACACACACACACACACACACACACACACACACACAGACACACACACACACACATATACACTCATTCTTTTTCAGACTGCATTCTCAAAAGTGCAATAAAGTGATGTCAACTGACCCACACCTCTGAGAGAAGGACAGGAAGGAAATAACAGATCAGTGGGAGTTTGCAGCTTTGAATGTGTACAACAAAGACAGACAAAGATACTCTTGTCATGCTGTGGGAACGAGTGTAAAGTAAAACCTTTTTAAAAAGAATAAGAGTATACGGGCAAGAACTTGGACTAAAAGGTGTCTCAAATTACTCTGTATTTTGTAGTCAAGATCAATGATCAACTTCAAACACGCTTAAGTAAATTTTTATTGAGGAATCTTCTAATTTATGGGAGTTTAGGCAGGTGTTAGTAAATTAAAGGCAACTTACGAGAATGCGAATGCCACCAGTGCACCACTGACCACAATGAAGTCCAGAATGTTCCACAGATCTCTGAAGTAGGAACCAGGATGCAGCAATAAACCTAAATCCACCATCTTTTCAAAAGAGAAGCATAAATATGAAAGATTATTGAGGTTGAAACTTTGACACCATCGCTACAGCCATCAAAGCACCATTTCTATAACAAATTCACTGCCTTTACAATAAATTTCAAGACAATTACTGACAGACTTTATATGATTAGCTGTGAGCAATGTTCCCATTACTATACAGAATCCTAACAGTAGGAGTGTTTTATTGTGAGGAATATGACAGTTTTGTCAAATAAAATCTTATAGAAATTCAGCCGATTCATTTGTTGAGAATCTGTCAGTTACTGTACTGAAACTATTTATGAACACAAGATCATGTCCTACAGTATGCGATCTTAATTAGACCAACTAGTTGACTAGTTGTTCAGACAAACCACCAAATAGCCTTATCTCAGGTCATGAGAGGAATTCTGGGTCACTTCTTCTATGAGATATCCAATTAAGCAGTGTAATTTATCACAAAATTACCTTAATGACCATCTCAAATGTGAAAACACCAGTGAAGACATAGTCCAAATACTTCAGGACCTATGAAGTGAAAAGTAAAACGGTCATCAGACTATCAGCAATCATTTGGGACATATAGGAAAATGAGGTCAAAGTTTGACAAAATCTGGCTTTGCGTAGTCAGACCAGCACAGAGCAAACAAATGCGTGACTTACATTGTTGCGAGGGGCATTGGCTTGGACTGGGTCCTCCGCAGCCAGGGCTATACTGCTCATGGCAATCACCACCAGGATACACATCTCAAAGTAGCGCAGACTCACAATGTAGTGGCACAGACGCCTCACCCTGCACACACACACACACACACAAGAGCAACACACTATGAGAGTGAGGCTGAAGGCAATTACATAATGAAGTTTGATACCTAAACATTACTTTAAATAATTAATCACCGATAATTAATATTTTCATGCAGGCCATAGGCAAGGTCTGAGAGTTCAATGATTAATTCAGTAATACAGTAGCATAGATTTTAGCAGACGTGTTGGTAGGCATGGTCAGGTCAATAGTATATAGTAAAATAAAAGTATTCCTATATTGTTGCACCAAAAAGACCACGACAGACAGCTGCATTTGGCAATTGGCCAGTAATACACAGCTTTATATGGAGGTTTATGGGATTGGATGCCTTTTAGTCTTAAATATCTTAAAGCATTTACCTTAAGCATACACAATTAAACTTTATAACCATTCTTAGAGATGGTTGAGACAAGTAATAAGCAGAAACATTACAGATATAACAGCATTGGTGGTTTGCCAATCACCATCTGAATATTCAAAACGAAACTCACCAGTGTTGTGGAAGCTACTTTAAATGTATGGCACACTATGGAAAAGATCTGTCACTACTTCCGTTTCATTACGAGCCATTTTTACTGTAGATAAACTGTCTAAACACTGTTTGAAAGCAAGAATATTATCCTAAGGTTTACTTGATATGCTCACTGTGCCATGCTACACTACTACTTGTTGACAAAAAATAGCTTATTTCTGAAAAGCCTTTTTTGAATGTGAGCTACTGTCAAGTTACCAAAAAAATGTTCTCCTTTAATGCAGATGGCAGCTCTAGCAACAGCATTTGTTACTCTGCACTGGGATAAAGGTTCAAATGCACATGGTTTTGAAAGCACTGGGACTCACAAATTTTCCACACACACACTTACGGATTGGATGGGCTGAAGATGAACATGGAGCTGAAGGGGAGGATGGGACGAGGGCTGCTCTGGTTCAGATCCTCCAGATTCTTCTCAGTCATGGGCACTGTCTCACTGTCTATACTGTTCACTGAGAAGAAAAACAAATGTCATGTGTGAATTTAAACACTTGTAAACTTTTGTTAGACCAACACTGGCTTGTTGTCAGCGGCAATGTTAACACACTTAAAAACATGGCACACAAATGCGAGTATAAAATGAGTAAAAAATTTGTGACAGTGACCTGATATGGCTGTATAAGAAGAAATACTAACTGGGAATAAGTGTCGTTTCTCCAGGGGGAGACGTGACGGTCACAGGTATGTGTGTGCCCATTCCTCCAGACTGACCAATATTTCGTTGATTGTCTGAGTCTTCTGGTTTCTCAAGACACCATCGGTTCCCAACTGAAGGTTGATGGGGGTTTACAGCCAGTGAATCTCCTCCCATGTCCATGTGCCTGCAGCAGTGAGTCAGAATGAGGTTACACATTGGTGTTTTGGTCATGAACGTCTCTGTGTTTTTGAACTGATCTTTAAAGTGAACAAATCTATCACTGTCAATTCCATTCACTGATTCATATTTCAGAGCATATTATTGGTTGCACCTACTGAATAAGTAGACTCTTCAATGAACGAGTTGGTGTTTTGAGTTTGGATTGACTCAGAAAGGCACTGGGAAACTGACTCAGAAACAAAATGGGACTCAGACTCACTCATGAATGAGGATGTGTTGACTGACAACACTCTTTTTGCATCATAGATATGTAGATATGCACATTTTATTAAATAAAAATACGTTTTGTTTCTATTCCTTGCTTAAAATGTTTCCGTACAAATCTGTTGAGTACAGAAATTTGCTTGCAGTACACAAAAGTCACTGGGGCGTAATGACCAGGAAAAAAGAAAGTCGCTGAATGAATCAGTGAATGAATCTCAATTAAACTTTTTGCTGAATGGATTAAACTGAGTTCTTGGGACAAATCAAAATCTCCACCACTGTTCATATAAGGAATAAGGTAACGAATAAGATCTCATAGCTACTTGAACTGGTTCAGTTTTCTTGGGAATTAGGAACAAATGTGCTGTTCAATCTAATATATCATTTTAAAAAATGACATCTTTTCAAAAATAGTTTTACCTGTGGCTGTGTGACTTGCCCTCCTCCTGCTCTCCATTTCCTCGCTGCTCCTCTCCTTCCAGCGTTGACTGAGCTTTACTGGTACGTGGTCTGTGCCGTCTCCTCCCTCCATTACCTTCATTTTCGCCCCTGGAGCACCTCTCCCCCTCCCTTGTTCCCGAACGTGAGCCATCCTTCTGCCTGGACCGCCGTTCGCTCTTCCCTGCGCTGACCACTCCATTGCCCTCTCTGCTATGCCTATGGGAGTGATGGTGACGATGTTCTCTCTCCCCACCTCCCACTCCCTCATCCACTGAGCTCTGATGGTGTTGTCTGCGGCCCCCCTCTCTGCTCCGGCTCCTGTCACTCTTCCCCTCCTTACACCGTGTCCCATCGTGCTCCTTACTACGGCTGTGATGGACGTGATGCCGGCCTTCTTTGCCATGACCTGTGTCACCGTTTTCATTGGTCTCATTGGAGGGACGCTCCCTGTGACGGTGGTGCTTGCGTGGTGGGTGTGACTGTGGGGGCTCCATCACAGGGGGGACTCGTTCCTCCGGTGTGCCGCCCTCGCCTTGCAAGTCCTGGGGTTTGTCCCAGCCTCTGTGGGGACTGATGGGACCATCACAACGAGGTTCCACCACCAGAGGCCGGTCCAGGTGGGTTTTCAGGTCAGGGCGGAGGTGAAGGTTGGAGGTCAGCCGGGGGTTGAGCTCCTCTTGGTACAATGCCTCGCTGCTGGCCAACATGTGCTTCCGAATCTGAGTGGTGCGCTGCTCCCACACGGACATCATCTTTAGAGAACGCTGCTGCTCTTTACTAGTGAAGAGAAGATTTAAGGAAACAAATGTGTAAGCCTCGGACTGATTCAGTTAAATAAAACCATTAGGCATGGTGTTGACGTTAGTCTCCATCCATGTCGAGACCCCCTTTCAAGACGGTGATTGCTTGTTTGCATTCTTTAAAAAAAATCCCTATTGATTTGAAAATTGAGCTTCATTTTGGATGGCTGAAGTTCACACAAATTAACAGTTTTGTAGTCAAGACCAGAACAGGGTTGAGTCAAGACCGAGACCCAAAGAAGACCGAGTCCGAGTCCACATGACAAGACCAAGACCATGAAAGTAAGCTTTTGGACTTTTTGAACCTTGATCTTGTCATGGCCTCTGGAGCATGTGAACTCAGTCTTGACTTTGATTAAGTTTCCTTCTAGTGTGGTCCTTCTAGCTGGTCTCGACTACAACATCGCAAGTTTATATTAAATAATATACATTTTAGACATAATATGGCTGGTTATAGTTGCTCTGCTAACTAAAATAGTTCTAAACAAAGCCAAAAGCAGGATCTGTCTAACACAAACAGTAAAAAGTCCCAGTGGTGCTGGACTAAATGTCAGTGCTCTTGGAATGGCGTTACTTCAAGCAGATTTGAGGACTGGAACTAACCATTGTATAAATAAAAAGAAGGTCTTTATGGATGCCAGATTACAAAGATTAGTTATGGGCATGCTTTACTCATCCTGCAAACGTTTGTGAACAATGGTTTAAGTCACGAAGTTTAACCATGCATCCTATAGCTTAAGTGTAGGGTATTTAGAGGGCTAATGACCTCATAACTATTGCTTCCTTACAAGGAATAGCTCAAGCACAAAAGAAATTCTGTCATTGTTTAATCACACCCCATGCCATTCGGATTTAGATCGGCATGAGTGTGAACAAATGATGACAGAAGTCTCCTATATTTCTCCTCTTCTGGGTAATGTCATCTTATACCTTATTTCTTATCCAGTTAGATAGCATGAAGAGAACATGAATCAAGACAGTTATTGCTGTAAAGAAAAGTAAAGGAAAAGATTCAGCTGGGGAAAGTAACACGTCTACACTTCTCTCTTCTACACATCACTTTATTCTAGGCACACCTCTAGCAGGCAGGCCATGTTCCAGGGAGTGATGAGTGAACTACAGCAATGTGTAGACAGGTGATGGGAAAGAGAACACTCTCTGAGGCTGGGAAAGAGCTGAGAGACTGATTTGCAGACACTATTTACAGCTAAAGCACTAACAGGGCCTTGTGGTGTGAAACAGTCCTGAGGTCAGACTGTACCTCTTGTGGACAATCAGGACGAGGTGGTGCAAACTCTCTGGTTTTACTGTATGACAGGACCTCAAGGTGTGATCTTCATTTCCGTTTTGTGTTTATTTTACTTTTGTCCATGTTAATAATAATAGATAGCAGAGAGATCACTGAAAACTTGCATGAGCACTACAGCTCAATGAGCTCTAATATTTCCCCTATTCTATTAAATATTAACACACTAGCAAAAATAAAGACTGGGATGTTCTCAACGTGCTATAATGCAGTACTATAAAGCTGCTGCAAACAGTGTTAGCAGTACTGATAACTTTGGCTTAATTAACTTTCTCTGTCTTCATCAAACTCTGAATTTTAAGTGTGGTATTGACCAAAACTTGCTTCCAACAGCTTTAAAGTACAAAGAGTGAAATGTAATTGATGAATGAGGTTTTTTACAGCTGGCCAAGGGTTAAAAATGAAATCAAGGGTTAACGTTGAGAGTATGAATGAGGGGCAAGATTCTGAAATGTCCAATACTGTCCACATTGTCAAACACTATGAGGTGCGTCAAGGATGAGTATTTGTCTTTTGTTGTACAGATGATCAAAATACGTCCATTCATTTATTGAAGCAGTAGTCATGCCCTAGTACCATTACCTCAAGTAGTGATGTGCAGGGGAGCAGACATAACTCCTAAAACACATACAGCACACATTGAAATACACATATACACACGGACACGCTAAGAGCCCCCACAGTGCCACAGAAAACAGGTTAGAGGACAAACATTTGACAAGAAAATCAGTAAGGAATAAATACGTATAGTATAAAAGACAGACAGTGGAAAACAAATGGTGGAAAAATTAAAGAATGTACAAAACAGTGGCGAGAGATGAGATGATGGCAGACTTGTCCAGACTCTCTAGAACCCTAAAATCTTCAGTACTGCTCAAACTGAAGCATTACAGGAATAGTTCACAAAAAAATGATAATTCTGTCATCAGTCATGCAACCTTATGTAGTTCCAAAGCCATATGACTTTTCTTCTATGAAACACAAAAAGATTAATGTCCTAGTCACTCTTTTAAATATAATTAAATCAATGAGGACTAAGGCTAACAAGCCCAAAAATGAACCATAAAAGTATAGTAAAAGTATTTCACATTTTAAATCTTCTGAAGTCATACAACAGCTTTGTGTGTAATACAGACAGGCGTTTAATTGTTATTGACTTAAAATCTGTATATTGTGAGTTCATTAGAGTTTTTCAGAGAAGTAGTAATGTTCTATTTGTGAATGAATCATTCAGACCGGTTTTGTGAACTAGAACAATCAATTCATTGAAAAGATTAAGATTAAAGATTAAACTATTTGCAGTTTCCAAGAGAAATGTATCATTAAATAATCATAACAATTTATAAAATAATGAAATACCCCTTTTATTGTATGACTTCACATTACCACTTTTCTAATGCTTTTTTTTTGTCTTGTAACAGCCTCAGTCCTCATTCACTTTTATTATGTGAAAATGAGAGAATATGCTTCAAAAATTCACCTTCTTTGTTCCATTAAAGAAGGTCAGTCGTATGGGTTTGGAACTATATAAGAGTCAATAAATGACTTTTTATTTTTTGTGTAAATGTTTCTTTACATTACCAAAACAAATTAAAAAAAAATCTATAACTAGTTAGAATACAAAAGTCTTTTAACGTTTAGCTTTTCAAAAAATTGACAACGAGCCAAGTTCTGTGTTTCTTAATCTATCTATTCTACTTAATTAAGAGTATAGTACTGGATTCCTGAGATCACCTGCCTGTATGTGTAAGAGAATATATGTGTGTGTGTGTGTTTGCGTCTACGCTCTCGCAGTGGGCTCGTCTGACAGGAGTGCTGACTCATTAGGCACCAACAGTAGCAGAAGCTCTAGTAGTGATGCTCACTGGGAAACAGACGGCCGATTCTCAGAACACGGCTCAATGCCAGCGGCAGCCAATGAGCCCAGTGAACAGTTAATCTAGAGTATCCAGAAACTTGCCTGTCCTCCTAGCTAAAGAAACACGGCAAACATAATGTTAGAAAAAAAAAACACATTAAGTACAGTATATAATCCAATGATGCTGCATTACACTGAAGCAGATTAATACTGATACTTTACCTCAAGTCTACACTTACACTTTTTTTTCAGCAACACCTTATAATTGCTTTCTTTAAGTCTGAGAAAAAATCAACAATATCAGTAGCTCATGAAGATTTTAATATTAATATAAGTGTATACGAGGGTATTTTCTCACAAAAATGATAACTGATTTTTTCCATTACAAACTACATTATCGACAGAATTTCAATGAAAAGTTTATTTGAAGAACATTTTCAGAAAATTTACTTTTATAAATATTTCTAATGAAATATTTCTAATTAAATATTTTTAATTCATTTTAAACTTTAATAATATTTGTTTTCATCCAAAAACTGTTTAATTTCAGGTTTAAATGGAAAAAAAAAATGTTATCTTAGATTTGTTAACTAATGATTTGTAAAGTATTTTATGTTCTTACAGAATCATTAAAAAATGTTATGAAAGCCATTATAAATGTTACACTTCATTGATTTTACTCTGTATGGTTTTCCTCCCATGACCCATGTATAATATTTAATCTGTTAAACTGCAAGACTAGTTTGGCTGTCTGGCATCATGCAAGAGCAGTGTGCTGGGACAGAGGAGGAGAGGAGATTTGAACAGAGAGTAAATGAACTCACGGTGAATGAGAGCTGGAGTTGGAGGAGCTGCATGAAAGAGCACCAGGATTTGGCCTTATAAAACTGCATATGCCAAAAACAAAAACCATGAGAGGGGAAAGAAATAGTTTGGTGGGGGCGGAGTCAGTGGCAGGGACTGCCGGTGTCAATCACTCTGACTCTAACTCCACCCAACTCAATGGGAAGAACATATCAACAATAGTGTGACTTCAAAACAGAATTTAAAACAAAACATGTGAGAAGGCATCACAGTATTAGGAAAGACATTCAAATTCCAGGTGCATTAAAGTGGATTAAATGAATGAAATTGTATTGCACTAAATTAGTTATTATATTAGTCTATTAAATAATTTAATAAATGGACTTTGGAACACTTGGAAAAAAATGTCTTTCATAATGAAAAATTACAAATAAATAAATAAATATGTTAACTCAATATAAATATTACAAAAATTGCAAAGAATTTCTACAAGATCCTGAGAAAAAAATACAAGAGAGTCATATCCAGGGCCATAACCGCAATTGACAATGAAATGAATGTTACCCCAATATTCATAATTGTGGTTGATGAAATATGACAGTTGGTTCTTAATTAGGTTAATTCATTGGATTGCCACAATAACTGTCTTTAGCAACAGTTAAACAGCCAATTTAGGTTAAAATGCAAATAAATCAATCAGATTTTGATGGCATGATTCATTTGATTCATCATTCATTGGCTAAACATATTTTCTACAACAAATCTTATCAAACACAGACTAATTTTTCAGTTGGCCTCAGCAGGAAAGCATGGAAAAAATCCGTAGATTTCCACACAGCCTGGCTGAATCAAGTATACATGTCATTTTAAAGACAACCAATTATGGGTGCAAGACCAACTGCAAAGAGAACAGACTCAATGAGTCCTACAGAAGACCAAATAAAAGTGACAACAGTAAAATAACAAAACAACCAACACCCAGATTTGTGCTTACAGAGACAAACAGAAATATGTTTCTTGGGACACATAAAAAAGCAATGAGAGGACATGATGGGGTGATGAATAGCTGTTTTGGAGGGTTAGTGAAAGGGGAGGGCAGTACCCTGACTTCAGGTTTAATGCCCCCTGACTTACGCTGTGATGGAAATGTTAGCGGCTGACATGGGGCTGACCTCCTTTACCTCCTTGGCTTTCTGCAGAGCCAGTTTCTTACTGATGGCCTCCTCCTGCTCCTCCTCATCCTGAGAGAGGAGTAAGACAGAGAAACAGACAATGACAGACAAGTATAAATTTGCATCCAATGGCAAGCACTACTAGCATCAACAAATCAAGACAGTGATGTCCCAGGAGCCTTACAACCCTATACTGTTGGTACTGTCTTCATGTAAGGCTGTAAATCCAACAACGGGCTGAAAGCTTCATTACCTTGAGTTATTGACCAGGGCAAACATCAGTCAGATCAAAAGAGCCCTTACAGACAGTCTTATGAAACTAATAAAAGCTGTCAGTGCATGTCGATAGGATCACGCATTCGGTATACACGACATGTGAGACTCATGTGGTGTGTGTGCAGGTACTGTACGGATGGCTGATACAGTGTGACAGTGACTAGTATTGGCCATGTACGTACAAATATCCATATCTACAGCCATGAACTGAAACTTCACGTGGATGGCATTTGAATTTGGTGGTTGTGTGGATTCCTTTTTTTGTCTATCATGTTTTGTTAACTGAATCTATGCACCCAAAAAAACGTTTGCTACAGGACTTCTTCATATTTTTGCCATATGTACAGCCTTATCATGCCCAACCAACCTTGGTCAGTTCTTGTGCATTGGCAAGATTATCAACAGCGATGGCCAAAAAGACATTGAGGAGAGTGTCTGATCAAATGTGCTTTAAGGAATTTGGGTGATCTGATAAAACTGTCAAACAAGTCAGGTTGCCAAAGTTTTTTTATGCAGTCTTTTAACACACACAGTAAGTTTGTGGTCAGTAAGATCGATCATGTGACACAGCAGACTGGAGCAATGGCTGCTGAATTTTTTTTCTTTGACAATATATTTAATATATATTCAAATGTATTCAAATAGAAAAATAAACATAAAAATATTAAGTAATTTTCATTCTTCGTGTGGTCGAATTTAATTATCAGTGAAGCTAAGGTAGTGTGAAATATCACCTACAGTATGAGTCAGTTATTTGTACAAAAGTGAATGCTGAAGAAGAACGGGTCAGCAGCAAAAACAATTTTACACCTATAATTGCATTAAGTGTGGGAGAAGTTATTTTTTATTTATTTACTTAATTATTACGTGTTAGCATTTTCTGTGCATTCTGAAATAGAGAGAAATATACAGTCGATTATATGTTTTTTGTGGCATTAGTGAAGAATACTTTTGCAGAAATCTACCTCTGTCTGGTGCCTTTAGTTTATACAGTACATGCAATATGCAGCACTCTATATTTTACAACGAGTGTCATTACTGAAACAAACATTTGTGCACATTATTTTGTTTGCTTTACTTGAAAAATTAGGCCATTAAAAAGCATGACAGTAATGACAGTCCTATGTTGTATACAAAGGATACAGTTTCCAAACAGTGTGAGCACAATGAAGTACACAGAGCAGAACATTCCCCGGTGCACTCCTCCCTGGGATTCAATTCCATGATACATCACAGCATTCCAGTCCTCTCCTGTCAGAATCTTATGAGATAAAATACATTATGGAAATATTACAAATATCAAATGAGAGCGTTCAGACACATATCACCAGATGGTCAATACCTGAAACACTGTCAGGATAGCAGCTGGGAATGTGTCAAAGTTGGTCGTCGGGGTCTCATCTTCAAAATTAAACCTAGAAGAGAGATGATGAGCTGTGAATCATTTTCTTGGATGAGTCTCATGTGTATGCTTAGGAGCCAGCTTTGCTCTAATTTCAAAATCTTTTATTTTGTCTGCTCGCAAAAACAGTACTGATATGTTCCAATAATAATGTTTCTCTTCATCTGCATATAAAAGCTGAGCTGAATCCTCCTCTCTGCATCTTCAGAACTAATAAAAAAATAATATAAAAATGCTTTCTTATGTTATTCTTGGCTTATGTTATTCTGGAAAAAAAGTGATTCCTTTCTTTGCCCAACCACCGTTCCTCATTTTATTAGAATAGCACAAAAACAATATAATGAGAGAAAAGTTAATGATGATTATAAACAAGTCAAATGTTGCTATATATTCATATCTAAAATTCTCATGACTTTATGTAACTTTCGTAAATTCATATGTGTGCAAAAATATGACATGCTAAAAATATGACATGCTAGAAACCCCCAACAATGAAATCTCACTGGTTCAAAAACTATGTAGCTGCATATTAATCATCAAATGTGTTTTGATCAGCTGTGATTGTTTTATTGTGCAGCATTTTCATGCAGCATTTCTGGTTAGCAAAAAGCATTTTATGTGTAATTTATTTCAAGTTCATATTTATTTTAAAAAATGCATTTAAAAAAACTAAATATATATAGTACACAGTGTGTGTATATATATATATATATATATATAAACAAAGATTCTGAGTGGGAATGTTTTATCTGCTCTTTTTTCTGACTTTTTTCAGTAGCTCTGCTCTTTGATGTGCTTCACAACCAAATGTATGAAACCGTCTCTCTCATCCAACCCAGAAAATGACTGCATGGATCAGACAGTCAGTTTATCATGTCCATCTACAGTCTTAAATATTAATGTGCTATGGAGCTGAAATCCAGTACGAGAGAAGCACAAAAGCAATTTCTCATTTCACTAAGCACAGATCTGGAAAGACTTCACTGCCATCAGGAGGGAATAGTGTCTCCTGCAGCTCACATTGTTATGTTTCAATAACATTTTCTCATTTCGCACCAAGTATTTGTTTATCTGGCACTCTTCTTATTACAGTAGATCACATGACAGTGTGTTTGCGCATCTAAGCTGATATTTACCTCATGGGAAGCGTGTGTAGAGGCAATTCCTCTGTTGCAGCGTACGATTAATAATTCATAGAACAGAGAAATGAAAACTTGTGCCGTCTGGATCAGCTCAGTCATGTTTGTTAACATGTGGCTGAGGGGTAAATGAAACAACAGGGCTTGGAAGAGTCACGGCTGCTTATGCAGAGAGGAACGTAAACGATTGGGAAGGTTTTTTTCCATGTCAAGGGATGATTTATGCATTTTTAGTCAAAAGTACATCGCACATGTGCTCTGAAAAGTAAAGGGTCAGCTTCTCAACTGCTGGGTCGAAATCCAAAAGTGGGTTGCAGGCCTGTTCTGATTGCAGACAGCAGGGAAAAACAAACATCATAAAATTCAACTAACCATATTATTGTGCATAGTTAGGGCAACAAATTAAATAGCCTTATTTTAAGGAAGAGAAATGTTTCCTATATCTTTCGTTGACAGTATTTTGGCACAAATTCATTTTGTCTCTTGGTAGAAGCCAGTTTTTAAATAGTCATTAAATACACATTCACTTATAACCATGGTTTGCGCTGTACACAATTTGTTTGCACAGTAAATTATTGGCTGCTCAGCACATTAAATCCATTAGAATTAGGAACCAAACACTCAAACTTTCAAAACAAACCCCTGTTATCTGAGCATTAACCATCAAATATAGTTTATGGTTATATGAATAAAATCCATTTTATTTTTAAATCCATTTAATTTTAGGGACATTTTAACTTTTGCATGATAAACAATTTTGGGACTGTGTTGGCTTTTCCAGTGTAAAACCAAAAGCAAGCAAACGTGGACTAGATGATGTACTTACTGTCCTCCGAAGAGCTGCATCCCCAGCAGAGCAAACACTACAATGAAGAGAAACAGCAGGAACAGGAGACTGATGATGGACTTCATTGAGTTGAGCAGAGACACAACCAGATTCCGTAATGAGTTCCAATACCTGCCGAAGCATTCCGTGACAAATTAGTTTAGGGAAAGGAATATACCTTGATTTGTAGTATGACATATACATACATAAAGACTGTTGAATTATTGATAATTAATACATGCTTCACAGCCATGCGTTGAACTGGAGTGCTTGTTACATCTTGGGTATATTAAACATGCTTTTTTTCCCCCATGGTAATTCAATGGTCAAGAGTCAGTTATTCCACTTACACCACTAATATCAATAATCAAATTTTTCTTGTTATTATTATCCAATTTCTTGTCTAGTGTCTTTTGAAATTTCATTTTAACCAGTCAGCAAATCAGAATCAAACATTTAACTACTGTATAAATAAACTCATGGCATAAATTAGGAGTGGGCGATATACCGGTAGACATGATTAACCAGTAGAAATTTGTCAACCATTAGAGATTTTGGACCATCTCTCTATCATCTCTCTATTGTGGTTACACACTCACGTGACATTACTGTGCTACGTGATCATGAAAACATATCGCTTGTACGCATTCTTAAGCATTGTGGTTTAAAAACAAGTGATTTTAAGTAGTTGAAACGCAATCAGCAGCGAAAGAGAACATAGAGCACGGGAGTATTGAACTGTGTTATTTTTGCTGCTTTATAGGCCTTGAATGGTTAAATACACAAAATGACAAAATGCCCATCTTTGCAAGTATCCTTGTAAACACAGTAGGTCGTAAATGAAAGCCAACAGCTGAGAAAGAACGTGTAACAGTAAAATTGGATCTGGGTAGCTCTTAAAGTGACAGCAGTCTAATATTCCTGCTGTCTGTCATTGAGAGAATCTGCTGTCTGTCATTGAGAGAATCTCTCACTGCTCTTGTCTAAATCACTTTTGTAACTTAAATCAGAAGAAATATATATTTCATTTACACAGTGACTTACTTGGTAACCTTGAATATCCTCAGCAAACGCAGTGCTCGCAACACACTAATGCCGAAAGAGGCTCCTGGTTTTACTGCTGCCCAAATCACCTCGAAAATGCTACCCACAATCACCTAAACACCAAAGAGAGGACACGAATACACCAGGCACAATTTATATTTGAAAACAAAGCTCATTTCCAGCAATAATTTCAAAAATGATAATTATAATCATATAATTTGTCAAATGTCTTGAGGGGGCTCAGTAGGACATCAGCATTCTTCTGCTTCTTATAAGGCAGCACCTCTGGCATTAACTTGAAAAGAAACATGTACTGTTGTTGGTCCCGCATATCATTAGTATGTGACGGCACGTTACTCACCCCAAAGTCAAAGCAGTTAAATGAGGAGTGAAAGTAGGTCCTGGGCCCGAGGCCATACATCTTCAGACTCATCTCTATTAGAAACAGACCAAGGAAAACAAACTCCGCCAAATCTGTATACACAAAAAAGCATTTATCAATGGACTTTGTCAGTCACATCATCATTTTTATAAGGCATGCCAGTAGTGAAAGATGTAATAACCCACTGACAAAATTATCCTCATAATCTGTTGCTTCTGTAATAGGTTTCAACGTAACATAATAGTTAATAGAGCTTAAGTATAATCATCCAGGTCATTATGGTGGTCTAAATGTGCCAAGTCAGAGTGGTGTAGCCTCATAGGTAAAGAACTGGGCAGATAAATGAAAAGAAAAACCCTTAAATCTTTTGTGGGAGCTGTCCCTGTAATAACTGTACTGTAATTGGCCTTGTATAAAAGCATCAGCTCAATGACAATTAATGATTAGTAGCAGTTGGCATGCAGAGGTATATGTAGGCATATGTAGGGCAATGCTCCTTTATCATTTTTGGCACCAATCTGCCACAAGGGACTCGTTACATCCTACATCCAAGTACTTAATATTTTTTTAATTCAGCAAAGACACATTAAATTGATCAAAAGTCACAGCAAAGACTTCTACATTGTTAAAATATATTTTAATATTCTAAAATAGATAACATTCAAAAAAAATTCCTGACTCCAAACTTTTGAACAGTACTGTATATTATTAAACTGTAGTATATATAATAATATATAATACTGTTTTCTATTTTAATATATTTTAAATTAATTCCTGTGATAGCAAGGCTGAATTTTCAGCAGCCAGTACTCCAGTCTTCAGTGTCACATGATCCTAATATGCTCATTTTAATATGCTGATTTGGTGTTACTTAAAATTTATGTAAAAATCATGATATATCTTTTCATGTTTTTTAATGAAAAGAAAGTTACAACATAAAACAGCATTTATTTAAAACATATTTTTGTAACAAAGTATTTAGTATTTACTGTCACTTTTGATTAATTTAATGCATTCTTAATTATTTGCAATTAACTTTATTAACTGATCAATGTAGAATGTAATTAATTTAACTACATTTTTAATCAATGACCCTTCATTTTAGCTTACGAAACAGAGTCAAAATCAGGGGCAGTTTTATGTAAAACTAAAATTCAGCTAAAAGTTAAACAATTAATAATGCAAATACAAGGACCATAGTATTTAAAAGCACTTGTTTTGCATTGATTTTTTTGAAGGTTTTTAAATTACTCCCAGTGCACCTAAGCCATGTTCAAATATAGTTCACATAAACCTGTGATCCTCCAGAGAGCTGTAGTGATGTTTTAAAGATGTGGTTCACTTACACAGAGCATATGTAAGCCAGTAGGGTTGGTCGTAATGAACTATAGCCACACACAGTGTGTTCAGTCCAACTATACACAGAACAGTCCAGTAGAAGCTCTGGGCCTTCACCATACGGCGGATGAAGAAGCGAAACCTCTTCTCTTTTCTGCGAAAGTACGATAAGCTCTCGTTCTTGCTGCTCTTCACGCTTGTACGGGTGAATGGAGAGCCCTGGGGAGCTGCAGAGAGAGAGACTGTTTCAGATGTCCACAAAAGCACACAGATGATGGAGAGGAGAAGAGAGGAGAGGGATTCAACACACGCATTCGGATTTGTTAACAACTTCTTTATCCATCTTTCCACTCTCTCAATCTCCTCTTTTATTTTGATCATTTCTCTCTCTTTACGTTTCATGAAAAAAAAAAAACATCCACAGATGTGAGTTTTATGACACTTTTCCTGTTTTTTAATCTGATTTTTATTTTCTGTGCTGATTTCAAAGGTCAGAGGCATTGGGCCTGGATCTTACCAACTGATGAGATGTCAGTGAAGTGGTCTTCTCCTTCCTCTGCATTGATGAGGTCATTTTTGCTCTTCTTGGCTCTCTTCAGTACTAAACATGTTGGAAAGTGAATTGTAAATACACAGTAGCAATATAAAATATAATAATAAACTCAAAGAATATAGTAAAAAAAAAATTGTTATTAATTATTAGAAGTAGAAATTAAGCCTCATGCGCTAATGATGAACAAATACAATAATTTATTTCTCAATGGTTACCTGGGTTGTTGCATTTCCTCTTGTACCAGGCACCATCTTCCTTCTCTTCTGCATTTTTATCTTCTTCAGCAAGCATTACTTCCTCTGAAACAAAGATATTTCACTACTTACACTATGTGGTTGTTAGGGTGTTCTGGATGGTTGCACAGGAGGAAGAGACAGACAAAAGCAACCACTGTAAGGCTTATTGTAACCTGATGCCACACACAGTAATCACTGCTGTCACTGCAGATCTGACAAACATCCAGCAGGAGGCAGGGACAGCAGTGAGCACTGTATCGCCCAACACATTAACGTTTTAAACAATGCAGTAAATGTCTAACTGACTATAATGGCTGTAGCAAGATACATGAAGTCAAAGCACCTGTAAGCAGTTAATTCCATCATGAATTTATGGTGTTAAAAGATCAAAGCCAGCCCACCATGGAGGAGTCTGGGAAATCACCTCTCTAAGTCAAATAAATCCCCATGGAAGAGCCCTAGTGGGCCTCTTGGAAACAAAACGGAGGATACTACGTGCTGTGACAGAGCTAATTAACTCCTGTGCTGATGGAGGATCAGTAGTTTTACGAGAAACGGTGCCACCTTAAGAGAAACTACAGTATTAGGATGAGAGGTAGAATTATAAAAGACCAACATCATCAGCATTTAAAGCCAAAACATTCCTTTAGGAAAACAATTTCATCCATTTTTTTCTTATTTATTCTTGTTATGATGATTTATTGTTTCACTCATTCTGCATGTGCATCTACATGAAAAATCAAGGGATTACTGGCTTTGTCCATTGGGTTTTTCCATTAATAATAGGCATTAATTGTAAAATGGTTACTGGAAGTGTGCTACTGAGAATTATTACATTACATCCTTATGAAATCTAATGTGCATGAGGATGAACATCAAATCTACATCCGAATGGTTATTAATGTGCACAGAACTGTAGACTGCCCAAACCCAAAGTGTAGCTTAAAAATTCGGTTTAATCATCTGGATTCAGTCAGATTTACTGAATGGAAAGTATTTGTGTGCCTGGTACTGCATATGGAAAATCATCCTGTTTGACATAGGTCAAACAATGGGTGGGAAATTTGTTCCATAATTTATATCATAAAAGCATATTTTTCAAAATATTGTGTTCATTTCTATCATAACATTCAAATGCATGGGTTCAATAGAATTTTTATTTTAAATAAATTACTACTTTTGTTCAGCAAGGATGCATTAAAATGGTCGAAAGTGAGAGTAAAGTCAATTATAATTCCAAAGAAATGTTTTCAAATAATTGCTATTTTCATGAACCCTCATCAAAGTACCCTGAAAAAAAAATATTAGCAGAATAATCATTTATCATCACTGATAATAAGAAATGTTTCTTGAACATAAAATCAACATTTTAAAATGATTTCTGAATGGGAATAAATCACAGGAATTAATTTAAAATATATTAAAATAGATATATTTCACAATATTGCTGTCTTTATAGTACTTTTGATCTAATAAATGCAGCCTTGGTGAGCATAAGAGACCTCTGATTTTCTGTTGATTTCAGCAAGTGAGACCCGTTTAAAAAAGGACAGTTTAGTTCTGTAATTCTACTTTCTGTGCAGTTTTAGGGATACAGCATGCCGCTGTTCACACAGTACAAATGCTGCAATCTAATTATATTGGCACTAATATTAATACATGCAGCATGTGTAAAACTGAAAGAAACTTGAGAAGACTGTTACTAAACTGGCCCCAGATCAGTGCAAATCCACAGCCACAGAAAGCACCAACACACTGAATGAGTTCCGGCTGATGAAAGAGCTGTTACAGGCAGTCATGGGAAGACTGAGGGTATGAACCAGCTGGTGGAGTGAGTGGAAGGCTATGTGGTTGCCATGGAGAGAGGAAGTGCTGAGCAACAGACAAGCACAGATACATCAGCTCCCATCGCGGCCGAGAAGAGATCCGGGAAGCGAGTGAGAAAAACAGTCATGGGAGAGAAAGCACGAGCGGACAGAACACTCTTTAGGGAACAGACCAAAGCCTTCTGGTGGTTGCAATGTAGATAATTCTCAGGTTCAAGTCTTGAAAAACGCATGAATGTCTCTGAATTAAAAACGGGTTAATGGAGAATCTGTTCACTTGAGAGACTGACCTGCTTTGCAGATCCACTCCAGGTAGCCGGTCAGCTCCCTCTCGATCTGCTGTTGTCTGCGAAGCTTCAGGAACTCCTGCCTTTTCTCCACACGCTCTCGCTCCTTTGCAAACTCCCTGTTTGGACAAACGCACATAAATACACATCCATGAACACACTGTACTGCACAGAGGCATCAGGGGAGCCTTGTTCTATGCCACAGGTCATGTGCATAAGAGCATGCGTGTATCTCATAATATACTGATGCGTCTACAATAGCAAATACATCTATTGATGAGACCGTAAGGTACATGGTTGTAAAACAAAAGTGAATGAGATAAATGCACCAAAATGAAACGTTAGAGAAAAAAAGCAAGTACAAGGTGTGGCATCCACATTTGCAAGGGCTGTAGAAAAATCAATGTTTTAGAATCAATAGAAAACAACGGCTGAAAGTCTACAGTTTATGCCTCACTTAAAGCTGAAGTGTGCAATTTCTTTTTAATTGTTAAAATTCCTTCTCCTATACCAATTTAATATACAGAGTCAGACAGTTAAGCCATTCTTATATTAATTTTCAAATACAATTGGGGGGTGATGGATTAAGTAGATTATTACTATTGAAGTCTATCTAGATCTATAGGTTTGTAGACTTAATTAGATCTGCTTAAAAAGACCCATTAATTGTTGTTTTCAGCTTCATTAACAGCATATAGCATGAAACATGCAATAACATAAGCAATAAAACAATTGAAATATATGGCTTAAAATCCCCACAAATTGTAGAAATAATATATTTCACAATATTGTGTTCATTACTATCATAGCATTCGAATGGGTTCAGTGGGATTTTTATTTTAAAGAAACTACTACTTCTGTTCAGCAAGGACACATTAAATTGACCAAAAGTGAGAGTAAAGACATTTATAGTGTTACAAAAAATGTTTTCAAATAAATGCTATTCTCATGAACTATTATTCATCAAAGAACCATGAAAAAATGTATCAGCTTCCACAAAAATATTAAGCAGAATAACCATTTTCAACACTGATAATAAGAAATGTTTCTTCAACATCAAATCAACATAATTATGCAAAATGGTTGATTAACTTCCTCAAGAGACGTCAATCCATTATTGTCAGTAATGCACCTACAGGGCTAGACAGTTTCTCTCATCTAATCTCTCTGACTTTCACCCCACAGTATGACGAAACTGTGTAGTGATACCTTGATTAAATATTTAGCTCATAGTTCAAAAAAGTGGCATTTACTGACAAATGGCCATGCATTGGCTGTGAGAGGCATATTTTACCCTGACTTGGTTATTAAATGAGTCCCATTCATTTTCATAAGCATTATAGCTTTCTCTGCAACATGATTATGTAGGAGCACTAAGGGAAAAAACGCACTGTTTGTGCCCCCTCACAACCTGCCATCTGTTATCACGCCAATTAGAGGACAGCGTGATGATTGACCACCGTTAGTCTTTAACAGGTGCACAGAGTGTACAGAAAGGAGGTGAAAAAGAACTATAAATACGAAGAACAAAGAAAAAATGTAGGGTGAACAGAAGTGAGGGATGTGATGCTCCTGGAATGAAAATGTTACTTCATGCTGGAGAATGTGATCGGAGCAGGAAGGGAATGTGAATAGAAAAAACAACTAAAGGATAAAATAAAACAGAAAAGCAGTACAAGACAGAAAATAAAGTAAATATTACATAAGACAATGCTGAAAGAAAAATAAACTGACATGCTGGCTATGACATGTTGTTTTTTGCTGGCATAGCTAGTGGATTAGCATAAGCATACAGCTAAACATGTTGGTAAAGGTGGCTGAGCAGAATGATCTATCTGACAAAGCTGGTTGACCAAGAAAGTCTCACTTTCACTGTTTCACTCAGAAATTGCTCGTAAATTTCACAATTAATGTTAAAGAAATGGCAAGTACCACACTGAATGAAATGTGAAACTCTAACATTGAAAGACTGAAGTAGCATTTTCTTGTAAAATGTACTCCAATAACTTTTGTATTATTTACAACTAAGATTTTTTTTTTACAGTGTAGTTAAAGGAATCCGAAAATATGGAAGACAAAAAAATGTGTATTTAGAATAAAAGTTTCTGTGTATTTCAGTCCATACAATAAAAATGAATTGAATCCAAAAGCAACATCCCACTGGACCCACTGACTCTTATTGTATGGACAAAATTATAGCCATTTTTTAAAATATCTTGTTTTGTGTTTCACAGAAGAAAGAAAATCATGCAGGTTTGGAACAACATTAAGTGGATGAGTAAATGATGACACCATTTTTTAGTGAACTTTCCATTTATGAACATGATCCTGCACTGGCATCCAGAGCACAAAATACTCCATTCTTCAGCAGGATTCCCGTATGACAATGTGGGGAAAATCCTCTTTTTTCCTCCCTGCATTGCAGTGGCAGTGTGACGGTGACAGTGAGTGTGTGTATTTGTTGTGAGTGTGTTACAGCCTGTGGCACCCTCTCTTTCTCTCTCTCTCTCTCTGATACAAATTGTGACAGAATTTTCATTTTTGGGGGAATTATCCCTTTTAAAACTGATAAAATCCCCCTGAAGTCACTAATTTTATATGTTAAAACTCATTTTTGATCATCAAAATTACATACATAATTTTTTTCCTGTGAAAAATTTTATTCATGCCTTAAAATGGCTTGAATATACCTCATTTAATATACACCAAATCATTAATATGCAAATTAGTCCCTGCCTCTACCCAATCACAGCATCTCAGACTTCCTGTCCCACTTTCACTCAGTTAACTGAAGCAATAAGCACAACACAGTGGCAAATGGCAATATTGGATTAATTCAGCCATATATTAATTCAGTCATCTTCATGTCAGTGTATCAGAATGGTAATGCATTTATCGCTCTCTACAACGTTGAACATGTAACTGATATTATTAGCCTTTAGCTTCACTACATTATCAAACAGCTAATAATGTGTTGTTAATGTTACACAAACCATGTTCCTGTTCCCACTCAGACAGCTAACTTCTGAAAATCAACATCCTTAGGTTGAAATGTGATGGGGGCTCTTTCAAACCGACTGAGACTGTCTTTGGTACACTGCAGTTTTAAATAGAAAATGCTCGGCAATGGTGTTGACTGATGAATTTGCAAATGGTTTGTCTATTAAAAACACCAGATAGACATGTAAACATTAAAAACTTCATTTTCACTGCAGGGGGTCTATATAATCTTTATCCGTTTTTCATGCTTTGATGCCTAAATTGAAGTATTTTAGTCTTAACTTATATTACAAAAATGATTTTAAGATCAACAATTTCTCAGTTAAATACAGGTGAAGCTTCATGTCGCCTGCTGAAGTAAACATCACTGGTACAATTCCTAATGGGGCTGCTCATACAGTCAAGGTCAAAATGCCATTGTAGGGTGAGAGAGATCAAGATGAAATGGCTATGAATTGACTTCTAGCAGGATCCCTGCTGCCCAACTACCCACTGAGAAGATGACATGGCTGCCCACCTCTTCTCGAAACCACTTCCCCGTGGTAGTCCTCTCGTCTCTCCATGAGGCTTCACAATGGCCTTTTGCTCTGAAGGCAGCATGGTCAGACAGGTGAACTAACCTCCCGGCCCCCGCACACAACCTTGAGAGACACAGCATGCACCACGGCAACCAGTGCAACCACTGATGACTAAAGGTTCGTTCATACTTCTCCAACAAATACCAACGTTTCAAACACTATTGGAATAAAAATGCACTATGACCTGCTATAGTATTCTCCATCTAAAAGGATTTTAAACAGCATTTTGATAATTAGACTACCGTTCATTTTTTTATGAAAGAAATTAATACTTTAATTCAGCAAGAATTAACTGACAAAGTAAATCTAAAATGTTCTTTTTCCCCTGTTCATAAAAAAATCCTGAAAAAGCACAGTTCACTATTTTCAAAATACCAATAAGAAATATTTCTTTAGTGCCAAATCAGCATATTACAATTTATGAAGGATCGTGTGACACTGAATATTAGAGTAACGGCTGCTTGAAAATTCAGCTTTGCCACCACAGTAATAAATTACATTGTTAAAAAAAAAAAAAAAAAATTGCAACGACATTGTCCATTAATTTTATGGACATTTCAGTTAATCCTAAACAACATGATGCAGAGCAAAATTCAAAACACATGTAAAACACCTGTAAAATATCAATGGGGAACATTATTTTTAATATAATTTTTTAAATATATTAAAATAAAATTTAAAAAAAACAGTGATCATTAAAAACTTCTTTCAAAAACAAAAATAAATCTTCAAACAGTAGTGTATTTTATAAGTATTATGAATTCAAGCAGCTTTATGATCTCATAATTTAAAAAAAAATATTCTTACACTGCAGAACCATATAAAATCAACTAGTAAAGTTAAAAAAAAAAAAAAAAATGGTGAACAAAAAGACCAACTGTCTATATTAATATATAACTATATTTCTATATTAATATATCATTTTCTATATAATATAATATAAGATAATTAGACTTAAATAAGTTTAAGCGACAGAAAAAAACAACAACTTTACATAACTGCTGCAAGTCTTCTGAGCCAATCCAGCAATGTGGAGAATTTCTCAAAAATCTTGAAGCTCGCTTTCTCATAAGGAGAAGGACACAGCTAGAGAAGCCTGTGCCATGCCTTTATGTAACACTTTATTTTAGCCTAATTAGATCTGCTCCTGAGCTCCCGTCATTCTTTGCGGCCTGTGGTGCGTAGACATTTCACACTTCAGAAGGAGTTTGTAGAAAGCCTTTGCAAGTGTGATAATTTGGGGGCTGCAGAAGCAATCTTGAAATCACAGTACTCGAACTAGGTTACCAGATAAACATTTAGAGAGCTCTCACCACACATAAAAACAAATAGAGTCCCTGTATGGTAAAAACTGCACAAATATTCCGTCACTTCCATACAAACAGAAACACACGTCCCTGAATGTGCTGAGCACATGAACATTTTCTGGCAGTAGTAACAGTAAAAAAAAAACTTAAATGCAAATCCTCTCAAGAATGTGTCTTTGAGGGCCTGTTTCACCTTTAAAGCTAAAAACAGCTCTAAATGAATAAATTTCACACTGTGAGAGTGGAGACTGATAACATTACTTGAAGGACGATGAGAGAGCAAGAAAATTAAGAGCGAACAACAGAGAGGATGGGGGACTGAATGAGCGCAGAGGGACACAGTGGCAAGTTCATCAGTATTATAACACACAGCGTTTGATTAATTACAGGAGCGACAACTGCATCGTGCAAACAAATGTACTGTTTTGCTAAAGTCTTATTCTGAGATTTGTCTCCTGTGAAAAAGATAAAAGCAACTTTATAGTCTCTGAAGAAATCTCAATAATGTCTCGAACAATGTTCAAATACAAAAATCAAAACAAAACTCAAACAATTCTTACTTCTCAAAAACACAAATGTTACCCAAATGAAATTTATATCTCTATAATCTTATTGTATGTCAACAATTGTCTATTTACAGTATGTTACAGTACATACAGTGCACTTCTGTCTAAAAATCTGGGGTCATGTTTTTGAAAGAAGTCTCTTATGTTCACCAAGGCTACATTTATTTGATTAAAAACACAGTAAAAACAGTAATATTTTGAAATTTAGAACTGTTTTCGTTTTAAATATATTTTAAAATATATTTTACTACTATTTTAATTTACTTCTGTGATGGCAAAGAGGAATTTTCAGTAGCCATTACTCAGTGTCACCTGATCCTACAGAAATCATTATAATAATATAATGATTTGCTGCTTATTATTTTTGTGGAAACAGTGATGCATTTTTTCAGTATTCTCTGATGAAATGATGCCAAAGATAAAGCATGAAGAGAGAGACTCTCACACTCCTAGCTCTCCTGTCATTCTGGGATTATTGTACTCCTCAGAGAGAGAGACCAGCATCACCATGTGAGAATGAATCTTTTCGACTAAAGCCTTGAAAGCAGAGACGTCAAAGGACGTTACAGTCCCTCTGAAGGAGCACCAATAAAACATAAATGCCACACAACAGCAACACCGACATGAAGAGCCATTCAGTGAAATAGAGTGAACATTAGATTGAGGATTTCCAGGAAATCATAAATTGAAATCCCACCAGCAGCTAGAGTTCACCACAAAGCATTCATCCAGAGACTTTCCATTAAAACAGTGTTTGTGCGTGTGAGAGAGAGAGAGTAAGGCAAATAGATAGGGAGAGAGAGAGGTAAAGCATGAGGGAAAAATAAAGATGCTTTAGCGTGAGGGTGTGTTATTTGTTTTATAGAGAGTATATGTGGCTTTTGGCTCAATCACAATTGATGGAGGAAAAACCTAATTGTGACCAACACTGCATTGGGAAAATAGAGCTGCCTAATCGAATTGGGAAACAGGGCTCTACTGCACTTAACGCTGCTTCTACTCTGGATATGCATAAGCTGTAGGTGAATAGATTCCAACCTGTAGGACAGAAATTATTTTATGGGGCTTTCAATGGCTTAGGAAAGCCCATTTATTTCAAAAGAGCCCACCTAATAGCTATAAGATGCATCCCTTGAATAATTTTAAAGGAACACTGTTTGTTTGCTTCCTATATAAGCCTTAAACGGTTACTGTATGCTTTGTATTGGCTCCAAATTGTTTAAATTTATGTTTGCAACCAAGCAAAATTATAAATTCTAAAGGTGAAGGATTACATCCCATTCTGTTGAGACAAGAGTAAAACGGGCGATCATATAACAACACTGCAAGCCAGGGTTCCTGAATTGGTTCCTGCAATCTGAATTGAACTGACCACTGGCAAATGAGAGGAAAAATATTTAACTAACTTCAAGGAATTTAAAGCAATAGTGCATAATTACTTTTTTTAAACTTACTCATTTCAATTAATTCTGATTATTTTCAAAGAGTTATACTGTACCACCTAATGTTTTTTGAAAAAACCCAAATGTTGTATGATAATTTGTTTATGGGTAATTCATACTGAACTAAATTGAAATATACTATATATTATTTTTTTTAAAAAAAGGAAAAAAAAACAAGTTAATTTGAATTAATTACAGTGCCATTCAAAAGTTTGGGATCAGTAAGATTTTCAATACTTTTTAAAGAATTTTCTTATGCTCATTAAGTCTGCATTTATTTATCAAAAAACAGAAAAAAAAGTAATTTTGTGAAATATTATTGCCATTTAAAATAACAGTTTTCTATTTTAATATACTTTAAAATATACCATTTCTGAAGGATCATGTGACACTGAAGACTGGATTAATGGCTGATGAAAATTCAGCGCTGCATCACAAAAATAAATGATATTTTAATGTATATTAAAATAGGAAACCAATATTAGAAATTGCAATAATATTTCACAATATTACTGTTTTTTCTGTATTTTTGATTAAATAAATACAGCCTTCATGAGCATAAGTGACTCCATTAAAACCATTAAAAATCTTACTGATCCCAACTTTTGAACAGCAACGACATCCTTCCTCACCACATCATCCTTAAATTAAATTATTTGAATATAAGGCATTCTCAAATAATTTTACCATTAATGACTATAATGTCATCTTTAGCAACCCCTAGCCAGGAATTTACTTTCAATAAATAATGGGTACATTTTAAGACATTTTTAAGAATCCTGAATAAGTTTACTTGCATGTGTACAACACAGAGTTCCAGAAAATTCCCACGCAGTTGGGACTAATTTGATGACTCTGATTTCAGACTCACCCTGACAGCACCCCCAGAACCAAGTTGAGCATGAAGAAAGAGCCGATGATGATGAGTGGGATGAAGTAGAGCCAGTTCCAGGTGTTCCCTGAGGCATCGTTGGCCTGCAATGAGACAGAAGTAATGAGAGTAGAAACTGAGAAGGAGCAGAGGTACAGAGAGAAATAAACATCAGAAGAACCTGGAGGAGATCAAATCTTTTCACTAACAGCCCCTGTAATAATCTCTTTAACACATTTCACAATAACACTTCCATATCTATACAGCCATAATCCTTCTTATTGTCCAAGTAATTGCTTTTTGCTGAGATCCCATGGTCTTTGCAAAGGGTAAAAAAGAATGCGAAATGCAATCCACTGGTGAGTGACGCTGACAGAGTTTCTCTTTGATTCACCACCAGCATATACAACACCAGGCTGTCCACAAAGTGTTTATGAGGCATGCTAAGAGAAGATTTCTCCTAGCGCCCATTTATCCGCAAATTGCTCCAGCATATTATCTGTAATTGTTAGGGGATCATGGAGAATGCTGATTCAGCATACACATACAGATCCTTAAACCCCCTCTACTCTCTTACACAGCTGTTTCTAAGGCAACCAGCTCGTCGTGCCTACCTCTGTCCCTTTATCTCTCTTGCTTTAGCTTTAAAATTGCATGTTTGGCAAGTGCAGTAAAGCAGTTAGAGCCAAATTCCATTGCTGCATCTCCACTCCTCTGAGTATTCAATTTATTAAAGCACTGTAGGGAATTTGTCTGACTGACTTTTTCTTAATTATAATTTATTTATTACTGCTAAAGTCTATATCGGTTACTGTTTCATGCGTCTGAATGAAAGATGACAGAATAATAGTATCTCTTCAGCCAAACGTTTTTGTTTTAAAATGAACCCATTCTAAACCAAGTCCAGTGAAGGGTGGGTTGCCAAATATTGCCATCCTTTTGGTTTGAAAGGAATTGTAGCGATTCATCTTTTAAAACGGGATGAACGCCATCTGACACCAGGAAAAAAGGAGACGGCACTGAAACAGTTTCATCTCATTCGGAGGGTGGGTGAAACAATGGCGGTTCGCCTACAATTCCTCTAAAGCCTGAAAATTGTCTTGACATACTAAATGATTGTGTGTTTGGTAGCCAAAATGCATGACATTGTCTCAGTGGTCTGGTGGGTTAGATGCTTTCTGCAGCCCTTGCATCACAGGTTTATGTTCCCTCGAGTGATATGAGGATTGAAGGAATGCTGATACAGACTTCACAAGATTACCACAGCAATGACAAGAGCATCTGCTAACCAGACATGAGAGACAGTATAATGGTGAACAATTTAACCTGGGCCAATTATCCAGTGCTTCCATTCCAACTTCCTTACCACATGCTCTTAAAACGGCAAACAATATACAAATTAGGGCTGGGAGAAATCATATCTTGTTATTTTTTTGGCCAAATTTGGCCACTTTCCCCGCAGCAGCTCATTCACAGTGTCCCCCTCTATTTTGCACTACTGTAGGCCTATATCGATATACATGGTCTTGCCTCTTTCCATATCATTTGTAAAAAATACATTGATGTATTGTACAAACTCAATATACTGCCCAGACCTAACACAAATCTTAAAGGGATAGTTCACCTAAAAACCACACTCTCTCTCACACATAAGAAAAAGCAGCATTTGTGGTATATAGTTATAAAAGGCATGCATTGGCTAATGATTAAATAATTAAAAGATAATCTTATATGGAATATAAATTTTATGTCAGCTACTTCAATACTATGTGCATAAATATATACAGTATATATTGCAAATGATTATAATTGGGACAGAACTACTGGATCTGTAAAACCAACAAAAGCATGCAGTCTGAGGAAATCAGGTACAGCAAATACATTTGAATAGGCCCTGCACATAAACTAGAAGCACAAAAAAGAAAAAAATCTGAATTTCTGTGAAATGTGAGCATATCTAAGCAAGATGTGGAATCTGTGGATAACAGTACTCTGATAAATGTGGTAATCGAGTTCTTAACAACGCACTGGGGCATGAATAAATAAAACTATGTTACTATTTATTGTTTTGCTGCCTACATTTATGCTGTTGTTGTGTTTGTTGACATCTTAAACTATTTGTCATGTGGAAAAATCACAACTGCTCTTTCACCGTTCACTGTAAAAAAAAAATTATGAAATACATCTGCAAAATGGCTAGTAGCTAATACTGGGGCTCCTCTATCCTTTACACACTTTTCCAGACATTTATGTGGAAATAAAACAAAAATCAACAAGAACGGCCTATAATAAATTCAGACAGCATATGAACACAGAGGCTGTAATCAAATTCCTGTGAGTGTGCTTCTCATCCCACTAAAGACAATTAGAGATCTGATTCATTTCCTATGACTGCACTATCATTAATGAGACATAGCAGAGTCTAAAGGGACAAATCAATTGAGCAAAATGTTTCTCTTAGTTGTCATTATTGTTTCTATTAATGTCTATTCCTTACCATTAACAGTAATTAGTGAGACAGAGCCTGTTGGGTGTGCATTGTTATGCAAATTTTCACAAGGGAAACAGTATTTTGATTAAGAATTTCATGCGATTGGAAAGTATAAGATTCAGCAACACGTTCAAGTTTGTCACACGGATTTGCTGCGTTGAAACAGAAAGCTGCTTGGTTTGAAAGTGATTTCTGTGCGAGCTGTGCTTCATACATTGCTACACTGTTGATAATACACAATGGCACATTTTCTTCTGTGATATTTCACCTGAAACTTCACTAATGTTAACTCACCTTAAGTTTGCGACTTCAGTATTAAGGAGAGAACATTTCTGAAACCATCGAGCAGTGGTTAGTGCAATAGTTCATAATGTGTTGAGTCGAGTCCAACCTTGAGTCATTTCCCAATTCCACGACTCCCATTGGCATCCAATATTTTCCTGTCATTGTGTTATTCAGCAATGAGCCAAATGGAAAAAAATGAAGACTATACCATTTTATGAAAGACTTTTTTGAGAGTTTTGAGAAATGTCCCAAATGCCACATTTTGGCATTAAAGTGAGTACACTAAAAAGAGATATCTTACTGCTTTTCAGAAGGGGTTCATTACAGCTCTGTTCCAAAACTAAGTGACCTTAAGGCATCATAGGCCAACACAAAAGTAACTTAATTATGCTGCCTTAAAGGGGTCCTATTATGCTTTTTCACTTTTTGAATTTTAGTCAGTGTGTAGTGTGTATGTTTGGGCATAAAACGATCTACAAAGTTACAAATCTCAAAGTCCACTCCAAAGGGAGATATTTCGTTTTTAAAAATCCCTTTTCAAGAACTACAACGAACGGCTCGTTTGGACTACAAAGTTGTTTTCCTGTATTTGTGACATCACAAATTGTAAATCCCGCCTACGGAAATTCAAATGGTTGGGGGGTGGGAAGAACACTTGGTTGAGCACTGCAGCACGTTTCAAAATCGAAACCCAGTGCAAGTGTTTTTATATCACTGTATTTCTGATGGAAACCAACTGTTTTCAGAAAATTTTGGATGTAATTTTCATTTCATCTTGCATGTAATGTCCGATAAAGCAGTGTTTGTGAGCGGAGCTCTGTTTTGTGTACAGTGTTACCGGGGAAACCTCACTCTCTCCCACTTCAACAGCGCCTCCCACTGGCAGAGAATTAATTTGCATATATATGCCACAAATAGTGTAAGTCTGTGGGACTATGGTGTAAATAAATTAAACTGTTTAACAGTTTCAGTGCAATTCATGTTATAATGTTAGAATTAAAGAATAATAAACATAATACATATTACCGTTGCACTTACCTGTACATAGTCAATGCAGTTATTTTTAAGCTGTTGTTGACATCCTGTCTAAAACGTGATTTAGCCAAAAAAAAAACAACAACAATAACATTACCACTTTAATATGTCTTGCAATATCCGTGCGTGCAAAGGTTCTACACGATCCTCTTGTTCAATATTCTCGGGGTCTGAATTGATATAGCAATATTGACAAACCTGCTGTTCTGGCAAGGTGTGGGGCAATACTGAAACACCGTCTAAGCTGTTCGCCAATCACAACGCACTGGGACAGCTAACCAATCACAACACATTTCGTTTTTCGAAAGGCGGGCCTTCATCAAACCCGGAACTAATCGAGCCGTTTGTGTCAGGCTGGGGAGAAAGATATTGTAATAATGTAAGTTATGTGAAAAATAATGCGATTTTCGAACCACCAAGCATGAGAGCATGTTCTAGTACACCCCCAAAACAAAATTAAGACTTTATAAAAGAGCATAATAGGACCCCCTCAAGATACTACTATTTGGAGTTAAATAAATAAATAAATCCAAGCAAAAAAAAATGAAACAACTTTACTATCATTCAAAAGTTTGGGGTTGGTAAGATTTTAATGTTTTTGAAAGGTTCTCACCAAAGCTATATGTATTTGGCTAAAATACAGTAAAAACAATAATTGTTTAAAATATTATTACAATTTGAAATATTTTTTCTATGATAATATACTTTAAAATATATTATGCATTACTTTAGCCTTCAGTGTCACATGATTCTTCATTCTAATATACTGATTTGGTGCTCAAGAAACATTTCTTCTATTATCAATGTTGAAAACAGTCACTTGATATTTTTGTGGAAATCTTGATACATTTTTTCCCCTCAAAAGAACAGCATTTATTTGAAATCATACATTTCTGTTACATTAAAAATGTCCTTACTGTCACTTTTAATCACTTTAATGTATCCTCGCTGAAAAAAGTATGATTTGTATTTTTGTTTGTTTCCTTTTCACCAACCAAATCTATAATACTGAATCAATAAAACAGTCTGTGTATGTAATTTTGTATGATTTTAATTAGTATTTGACTATGCTTTTTGATGCTTCTTAGAATAATCACACCATTGGCTTAGCAACATGCTAACACCAAACTGCTGAAATCAGTTTAAAATCAAATATCCTGTGCGGAATGCGACTGGTGGGGTGTACTTACTTTCTGCGTACTGTATGTAAACTGTTCCAAATCAGTCAATTATGAGTTTCACTGACCTTTTAAGATGAACTTTAGAAGGTAGCTGACTTTATAGGCAATAGGAAGTGAGGCAGAACTCTACATTTTGGAACAGAGCAGCTGATATGTCTACAGAGAATTGAAGAGCACAGAGGATGAGGAAGAACGGATACTAGCCTCTAATTTTCCACTGACGTAAATTTCTAGTGTCTGGGATAATCAGATTATCTCTATGAGAGCCAAGGTCTGGATGGCAAGATCTAGGAACATTCATCTGTCATTAGACCTCTCATCAAGGACCCCGGAGGACTGAAAGCCCAGTGTGCAGAAGAACACTTAAGGGGGATGTCATCTTATAGGAGGAGAGAAACAGAGAAACAGTGCTATTGCTCGAGGGAGCAGCCATCCAGCGGTCATTACGCTCGTAATTGCGGCAGACTGTAAAACAATCTACATTCTGTCTGATGCCAAAACTACAAAACAAAATGACTATTTTCCTAACTTGTCCAAAAATGTGGCTTATTAAATAATGCAATTAAAGAAATCCGCAAAGCACAAAAAAAAAAAACACGAAATAAATTTAACTCCCAACCTCACACGTACTAGGATATTGAGTGCAGTACGAATGAAGGGGTTTATTTTATAGGTGAATGTTCTTCCAGTAAACCACAAGACCAGACAGGACTTGGCACACTCTTGTAGATCCAAACATGATCCATCTTTGCTCCCTGCGGGGCTATTTTTAAACATTTAACAGCAGATTGATCAATAGGGCTATCGTACTAACAATGCTGAATGCCAGGGAACATGGTCACCATATACCACACAGATCACCCTGTCGGCTGAGTGACTGTACAGCTTCATATGGCCACCTGGTAGACAGTACTGCTTACAGTGCTGCAAAGATACACAATCTGACATAAATAATACAATGTCACACAATGAGTGATTGGGAAAACCAGAAAAACATTACTGTGCTTGGATTCAAACTCAGGACCAGATTCACAAACACAAATCTGAAAAAAATGTATATACACACACACACACACACACACACACATACATATATATATATATATATATATATATATAAAGCAAATTTTATACTTAAGAATATTTCATGAATCTGGCCGCTGGTCTAAAACTGTAGTGTGTGAAATTAACATAAGTTGTTACGAAATAACCGGAGAGTTCTGAAAAATTCATTGCACATGCCCCAAAAATAACTGGATGTCTGAGTTGAATATTCCAGAGATATTACACCATTTCTCTGGCTACTCTTGCAAATGAGCTGCGCACTGATTGGAGCCTATCAGAGCTCTATTAGAAATGAGAAAATGAGGGACTGAGGGGTAGCATATTGATCTCCGGAGAGAAGCAACTGATTTGATATATATATTCTGCTTTTCAGCCTGGACTCTGTAGCGAGGAGACCTAATTAGACAGGAGACGGCCAACGTTAGCACGCACAAATGCTCTTTAAGTACGAATGAGGACTTGCTGTGCCTGAAAAGAACTAGCACAGTAGTATGTTCATGCAATATTTGCTTAGCAAAATGAGGGCGTGTGACTGTTTATTGATTTGATGTTACAGAAATATAAACTGATGTGATTTTTGCAGCATTAGGAGCAAAGCAGAGGTATTCTTATATTCTCTTTCCTTTTCTTTCTGTGCATCTCTATCTCTCTGCCCACTGGGGTTAAAGAGCTGGGAATGTCCCTGGTGGAATGTCCCTGGTGAAGATGTGAACAGGGAGATGAGATATATGGTGAGTACAGCATTAAAGCACTCCCTAGAGACTCACCTCCACCTTATCTAGTCATCAATTCATCCGACAAGATGATCTTCTGCACAGTCAGGCTGGAATACTATGCTTTCTCTCTGTTTACAACAGCATGTATGTGTGTTCATGCCTAACTATTTTTAGGCTTGAATCAATGTACAGTTTTCATACATTGATAATTTCAGTAATTTCATTCATCTTTTTTATAAACATGGCAAGAATAGTTCAACAGTTTTTGACTGGATGAAGGGTTGAACAGGGCAGACAAAAAAGATAATTCTGTCAACATTTACTCACCTTCATATTGTTCCAAAACCTGTATGATGACTTTCCTCTTTGAAATGCAAAAGAAAAAAGAAACTGAAATATCTGTAACATCCCCAGTCTGTTCTTCAAACAATGCTAATATATGGCTTGAACATAAGCTTACGAGTTTTATGGACTACACTTACTGTGCTTTTTTTGTCATTCTTCAAACTTGACATTCCACTTTCAATATGTGCAAAAGTTGGATAAATCTTTGGACGAACTTGGACATCCCGCTAAATATCTCATTTTTGTCTTTCACGGAAATAAAACAAAACATACAGTACAGATCTGGAACACCATGATTATGAGTAAATGATGACAGAACTTCATGGCACATACCCAAAAAATAACTTAATGCTTGGTTGATGATCAAGAACCAATACGGTTTTTACTGTTGCATCAAACAAACACTGCTGAGCTTCCATGTTTACCATATTTGATTATTCTATGTCTGTGCATTTACCAGTGTTTATATATGAACAAAAGCTTAAATTAAATCTGTTCATGAAGCACTTGTGTCTCTTCAGAAGGCTTAGATTAAACTTCTCAATTCATATGGATTATGTTTATTATTTCTTTTACGTTTTGAAGTGGCAAATTTTGGTGGAATGGACTTTCAATGGATGGACAGAAATCTCTCAGGTTCTATTAAAAATATATTTGTTTTGAAGATTAATGAACATCTTATAGGTATGGAACAACATGAGGTTGAGTAAATAATGTTTAATTTCCTATGAACTAACCCTTTAACCAAAAAAACCCCAAAAACATTTCTTTACTTTGGACCACAAAAAAAAAGCTTTTATAAACTCCATTAATGAAAAAACACACAAAAATATGGATGTATCCAAAAAAAACTTTAAGGACTTCCACAGTCAACATGCATACAGTACTACAAGAAAGTACTTTTTCAGGTTTTTGAACTGAGGAAACATCTAAAAGGTCGGCGTAAAGAGAATCTAGATTAAGAACAGAAAAGGTAGCAGCTCAGTCATATTTGCCTCTCCCTCAATAAATTATATATATTTGGGGTGTAACGGTTCAAATGATTCACAGTTCGGTTTGTATTATGGTTTTAGAGTCACAGTTTTGGTACGGTTCGGTATGAGCTTTTTTAGGGAAAAAAAGAACATATTGTCAAATAAAAATAAAGAAAATAATATATATATATATATATATATATTTTTTTTTTTTTTTTTTTGAGCATATTCTTCCTTACTCTACTAAACTATCAAAAGGCAACACATAGCCCCAGCAGACCGGCCTCCTCCATTAGCCTAGTGCAGTATCATGTTGCAATAGCCCTTAGCTAACCACAGGACCATTAGCCTCTATCCGTCTATCTTATCCCTGTCATTCCAAATGCTGCTTACCACTTCAAGAACCAGATGTCTGCTTTATCATTCAATGAAACCAATATATACGAGTGTCAACATACCGTTACGCAAGACAAATTTCAGAGTCATCTGACAATAAAGTTATATCATATCATATCATATCATATCATATCATATCATATCATATCATAAATCTGCAACCAATCATCATCTATAAATAAATACATAAATAAGTAAATAAATAAGTTTTAAAAAAGGGTTAATAAAACATGGTAATTATAAAGCATATTGGAAAATAATATATACTATATATAAAAGTGTTTGTAAATCATATTTATTCATGTACGCTCTATATATATAATACATAAAGTCTAGTTTTTTGTTTGATGCACTACTTGTTTTATTAACTGGAATTGAATCAGTAGATTTTAGGATTCCTCCACTAACCATGAGGATAACCATGAGGATACAACTATACGGATGACCACACACCAAGATTCCTGTAAGAGTGTGTGTTTTTCCTTAATCATGCACTTCCAGAACCATCATCAAGACAGTAAGAGGCCTTCAACAACGGGATTTTAAAGCAATGACATGAAAACGAGACAAGCCACCACATGGATCAGCTTCTTCTTCTCCTTCTCAACATCTCAATCAAATATGCCTTTCAAACACTTCCTAAAGACCTTTTATTAATATTACCTCGCTGTCACACACACGCTCACATTCTCTCTCTTCATGATGGATAGCAGACCACTCACAGATCCTATATATCCTCCAGAACCACAGGGCTAAATTCAACACTAATAGCTTCATAGGACACTGTGATTAATCATGATATTTTTGGTCTTGGTGAGAGGAAGGAAAGACACTAGGTAATTAAAAAACCAGACATAGAGATTATTCATGCTGGTGTAAGGAAGATGATCCAGAGCCCCCTATAGATCAGAAATGAAGTGAGCATAATTCACCGCTTAACTGACAAAGCCAACTCTAAACACAGTTTACAAAAGAAACACTAGCCACGGATACATCCACAGATGGACCCATCCTTTGATTAAACACTGAAATAGTATGTACTAACAGTAATTTTATATATTTATTTTATTTATAACACTATCCCAAGGCTTAAGGCCTAGTCCCAGGCTAAAATGTAAGTCTGAGCTGTTTCAACTGAAAGAAACTTGCACTGACTGATCTTAAAATATATCAGTGCCTTTGTTTTGTCTAAGGATGCACACCAGTAATGTTTTTCCTAAGGCACGTTTATAAAAATGATTAAAATGTCCTAATTGAACTTTGGCCTAATCCTAGTTTAGTCTAAGCCCTGTCTGTGAAACCAGGCCTATAAGTCTTAACTGTCACTTTTGATTAATTGAATGCATATTTGCTAAATAAAAGTATTAATTTCTTTTAAAAAATGTACTGACCTCAACTTTCAGAACGATTGTGTAAATCTGTTTTTGGTAACACTTTATTTTAAGGCGTCCTTGTAACACACGTTACATGTACTACTTATAATAACAATAAATTATGCATAATTACATGCAAGTAACCCTAAGCCAAACTCTAAGCTGTCCCTTCAGGTTTTCCAAAGTATTGTTATATACAAGATTAAAGTTGACAGTTACATCATTGACTCTCTGAAAGCATTTAAAAGCAGATGTTACTATTTTAATTGACAAAAATGACACATTAAACCTGATAGAAACTCTGACTACAGAGCCTACACATATTTTCTAAGAATTTTTTCTGTCATCTATACAACCTTTTCTTGAATGTGCTGTGCCATTATTTGAAAGAGCTACCACTTTGTTTCCCATCAGTCTTTTACTGTGGTATCACCGCCACTAAACGTCTCATAAAAAAAGCAAACTGGTCATACAGATGTCACTCAGATGGACTCTTTCTGTCTAAGCAGACACTTCTTGGTCAGAATAGAAAGATTTTAACTGGGAATCAAAAGTCTGGATCACCTCTTCATGGCACAGTGTTCAGACTCAACAGTGTTTAAACTGGGTGGAAGGTGTCTATGATCCTGAATAACTGCAGCAGCGATACTTCTGAGAGCACAGGGTTCAAAGAAGGTCAGCATCACCAAGCAGCAAGACATCAGAGACTAGTGCACAGCATGCTGCTTCATCACATTCAGCTGATGCTTCCAGAAGAGCAGTAAAGAGATGACAGTGACTAGAAGACTAGCAGCTTATTCATGGCTGTTCATTTTCTAAAAATACTAAATGATTTTGGGGGCACATTAACTGTGAATGTTAATTCTAGATTAGGCTATTCAGCTGGTCACATAAATCTAACTAAACTCCAGATCAAATTTAGACATGGTACCCATCATTCCTGGCTCTCTATTATTGTACAATTTATATTTTACTATTTTGACTTTTTGGTTCATGAAAAAAAAAAATATGGAAATGGAAATTCTATACAGCCTTTCCTGGATATGCTGTATTGTCAATGTCAGATTTACCAGCCACAAAATGTCTCATAAAAACAAAACCTGACATTTAGATGTCATTCACATGGTCTCTTCCTGTCTAAGTTGGACACACCAAGTGAGTAAAACTTTAACTGGCCTTTAGCAAACTGTTTTCTTTCCTTTGTTCACATATTTCCTTTTGAAACAAGACATTTTTCCCAGAATGGAAAGCGTGTTCATATAAATGCATATACACTAGGCTACCATTCAAACGTTTGGGGTCGGTAAAGTTTTTTTTTTTAATTTATGTTTTAATGAAGTCTTTTATGTTCACCAAGGCTACATTTATTTGATTCAAAAACAATAATACTGTCAAATATTATTACAATTTAAAATAACTATTTTCTATTTTAATACATTTCTGTCATGGCAAGACTGAATTTTCAGCAGCTATTACTCTAGTCTTAAGTGTCATATAATCCTTCAAAAGACAATCTAATATGCTGATTTGCTGCTCAAATAGCATTTCGTATTAATTTCATTGCTAAAAACAGCGATGCTGCTTAACATTTTTGTGGAAACTGTGATGTTTTTCTCAAGATTCTTTGATGAACAAAGTTCAAACGAACAGCATATATTCAAAGCAGAAATCATTATAAATGTCTTTACTGACACCGTTGATCAATTTAATGCATCCTTGCTGAATAAAAGTATCTTATTTATATCTAAAAAAACTTATTAACCCCAAAGCTTTGAACGATAGTGTATTTCCTAAAAGATACATTGACAACTTTTATCAGTCCTTCCAGTTTTTTGTGATTTCACAATCACTGAATCCAACAAAATCAACAAAATGACACATTTTTTTGCAATCCTGTATTCCTCAGTTCACAGCAAAATAATCACGAAAATTAAGGTCTCACAAAAAATTCAATTATAATTATTTAACTGAACAATCCCTAATTTTATTACATGTATGACTGTTGTGCATCTAACATAATTTATAATTTGGTAAATGTGCTATCCTAATGATTCAAAAAAAAAAAAAAAAAAAAAAAAAAATCACAAATTTTTCACAAAATCTGCCATTTTGAATGCAAAACCCATAGAATAAAAAAAATCACGAAATCCTGAAGGGACTGTTTTGTGTGTAAACTAGCAAATGCATAGCCTTAGATCTAATAGACATGTGTTAAATTCCACAAAATTCCAATTTTAAACTGCTGTAAAATTGCCCATATTCTCTTTTTCTCTTTTAAAGGTATCATAGGTGATTGTCTTCAGAAACATTTTTTGTTATTCTGGTTGAAAGTCTCTTCACATCCTGATAGCAATCATTAACTTAAGTGGTCTAAATGTATTTATCTGTATTTATATATTCTGTGGAAGGTGTAGGACCAAGAAATGTTCGCCCAATCAAAACGCTCGGTCCGAGCGTTTTAATTTTCTCTCCTACCTGCCTGTCAACGTATGTATTTGCATACCTCTGCGCACCCTGTTCGCGCAGACATGACACGTCATCAGCGCGTTCACGCACGCTATTGCAGACAGAGCGAGAATGGCAGGCAAACATTAACAACCCGATCTTCCTTCCTGGTATTGTAGTACTTTCACTAACTGTGCTATAAAGTTTTCTCACCGGTGAATGACACATGATGTAGCCCAGCGGTTCCCAATTGCAGTCCTCGCGCTCCCCACTCTGCATATTTTGCATGTCTCGCTTAGTTAACACACCCGATTCAGATAACCAGCTCGTTAGAAGAGAGCTACATGCATGAACTGTGTTCCGATGACATGCTCCCTACACAGTGTTCATTGCTCCCTACTCCCTGAGTAGGGGAAATCCGTTGAAGTTTACTTCACTTCGGAACATTCATTCACGGATTGCGCTGCGCAGCATCTTCACACACAGACGAAACTTACTAGAGAAGTGTGACATAATATACCTCTGTAAATAAATACCATTTAAATTCACGTCTAGCACACTTTAATTGCCCTTTGTAAGGAACATATATGCTTGCTTTGAACTGGACCGTTGATGTAGCCTATTGTAGTAATTTAATGTTGTCTCTGGTATTCTGCTCTTTGAGCGTATGTGTGTTCAGGGGGCGTGGCTTTGGACGGCGATTGCAGGGAGGGTGGGACATTTGCTTTCAGTGCTATCAGGCTAAAGTTAGCATTTTCCGAGATCTCCAACGGCACCTTTAAGTCCACAAAACAGTCGACCAAGAATATTTTATGTCAGTTGTTCTTAATTTGTTTAACTGTAACTTATGCAATAAGCTATGTGTTAGACTCACATTGTAAAGGATGTCCACCCATCCTTCCATAGTGATGCACTGGAAGACGGTGAGCACAGCGAACAGGATGTTGTCAAAGTTTGTTATGCCGAAGTTTGGACCGGTCCAGTATTCCTTACAAACAGTGTCGCCTTCACATTCCCGGGCTGGAGGTTCCAATCCACATGGAAAGTCAGCGGCCTGTTCCCCTTATAGAACAACATTACTGTCAGCCGTAAACTATCACAGCAATCTTCACAACAACTTAAGAGCGCATGAATACTTATAAACACAATAAACTGAAACCACAGGCTCCATTAGTATGCTAAAGCCCACATACCAGTATCATTTCTGAAGCAGGTCCGGTGAAACTTGCCCATGTAGAAGTCTAGGCCAATGATGGCAAACATGAGTATAGCGAAAAAGAGCAGAAGGCCGATCTGAAGCAGAGGAACCATTGCTTTCATGATGGACTTCAGAACCACTTGGAGACCTAATGACATACAGAGAAGGTAATAATTTATCAAAAACAATTTCTAAATGTTTCCACTTATTTATTTATTCAAAAAAGATTTTGTAATATGACTTACTTGGAATTCCAGACACCAGTTTGAGTGGCCGCAAGACTCTTACTGCCCTGAGTGTCCGCAAATCAAAGTCTGGCCCCACTATGGTCAGAATCCTGTTGAGAACACACACCAACGATACAGTTTATGGGAATTCACAGCCTATGTAATGGGTTTTCACATTTTAATACTAAGGACTCCCAAATATGATGATTCCCTTGTGAGGAAAACCTTTTTTACAATATAAAGGCAGCAATACATTTAAATACTTTTTAAAGAACTATGACACTATTAAAACAATGCTTTGTTTCTACAATTACATTTTTGGGTTTTATATTATCAAAGCACTAAAGGCAGAGCAAATCATTAAATATTATCTAGAAAATATTTTGATTTATTAATATTCACATATAAAGTTTTTGATTAAATTCAAATTTACTGTAAAGCATTTTTACTATAAATATTTTATATCCAAGATTTCCATTCAAATAAATGATGTTCGTTTAATTCATCAAAGATTCCTGAAAAAAATGCAACACTGTTTTTACAAAAATATTAAGCAGCACAACATTTTTTAACATTGATCACAATAAGAAATGCTAGAATGATTTCTGAAAGATAATGTGACACAAAGACTAGAGTAATGGCTGCTGAAAATTCAGCTTTGCCATCAAAGGAATAAATGACAGCTTAAAATATATTCAAATAGAAAACCGTTTCAAATTCACATTACTGTTTTTACAGTATTTTTGATCAAATAAATGCAGCCCTAAGCATAAGAGGCCTCTTTCGGGAAAAAAAAAAACTTACCGACCTTAAACTTTTAAACTGTAATGCATTTTCCTAAGTGTGATAAATATCTTAAAATATCTAATGAAAAATGTATAATTAAAATTTACTATAAAACAGCCATAATCATAATAACATAATAATCATAATCATATAAGATAATGACCATCTTCACAATCATGATGGCTCACTCTTGTACATGTATATTTCAGAGACATTTAAAATCTATTTCCCCCCATGCTGACCCGCTCTCCCTGATGGCAGTTCACAGCTGAACTGTGGAAAAATCCTCCCCAATCTCTAGGGCACAGCCACACAATCATAGTCTTCCTGTCTGTTTCTCTCACACACAGCGCTTATGACTAGTGAGAACTCTGACCATTCTCCTTTCTCAGGTTTTCACATGCTGAAAGTGAGAGGCAAGGACAGTATGCATTAATAAATTAATAGTGTTCGCTTTATCCTCAGTATTCTCTCATTCGCTCATCTCCCACAGAAGTGTGTTCTGCTGTGATTTTTAGTATAAAAACACCATACGGAAGAGGCTGGCCTTACTGAGAGGGACAGCCCAGCAAATTATGGCCCAAAGCACAGCTTGGATTCGCAGCTGGTATGGGGACACAGTGACAGTTAACTAAATGGGACTGGATGATGCTGAAGGCAGATGGATGTTTGCTTGAGGACAGGAAGAAAGGAAGCAGAAAGACGCTGGTGTGATAACTAATACTTGCGGCTTCAGAGAAAGAAAACTCTGCTCAGAGTGTACAACCTCATTTGCACTGTTCAAGTTGTTCTACGTTGTTGTCTCCTCGGGGCAAGAAAATAAGAAAAGAAAAAACAAGCTTATTGGAAAAGTTGGAAATATGAGCTACACTACCTACTTCAAAAGTTTGGTGCTGGTACGATATTTTTAAGGGTTTATATGTCCCGTATAGTCACCAAAGTGCCATTTATTAGTAAAAATACAGTAGTAATGTGAAATATTATTATAATTAAAAATAACTGTTCTATTTATTCCTGTGATGGCAAAGAAGAATTTTCAACAGTCTTCACTGTCATATGATCCTTCAGAAATAATTCTAATATGCTGTTTTGATGTTCAAGAAATATTTCTACTTATTATTATTATTATTATTATTATTAATGTTAAAGCGGTCATTCTTGCTTCATATATTTGTGAAAACAGTGATACATTTTCAGGATTCTTTGATGAAGTTTGATCAGAAAAGCATTTTTTGGAAATTTAGTTTGCAATAACATAAAAGCCTTTACTGTCAATCAGTGCATCGTAAATAAAAGTATTAATGTCTTCTTGTCTGACACCAACCTTTTGAATGGTAGTGTATATTGATAACTTTATTGACTATAACTACGTATACTGAAACTGAAAAATTATATGAAAATCTGTTTCTCAAACAGCGCATCATACCTGGTTCTAAAACACGCACAAATCAATAGGATTTGGCATTTTTATAGACCATTTTTGAATGTATGTAAATGTGAATGACTAAATGAAATGTACATGAAATTTGAAATCAATTTTTAAAACAGAGCAGCTGGTAAACTGTGCAAATCATCTAGTTTTTCACCAAAAAAAGTAAGTGGTATTGAAACTGGAGGGGAGTACTAACTATTGACCCAAAAAAACACTACAGTTAACTCCCACATTAGAGTGAGAGACCATCATGTATCAGATCATCAAACATCAAAGCAGAAAGATGTATCTGTGCTCTCACATCTCCAGCTTTAAGTGTCTTTTTTCTTGTTCCTTTCAGCCTGATTCAACACATCCATTCTCCTCAATGTTTTCACTGCAATTCTGTTGATTTACTAGCTGTGTCACTGAGGCACTGAACGAACCTGAGAGGATGGCTCAACCTGTGACAACACTGAGACAAGAGGATGCTTTAGACATCCACCAGGGAAATCCAGTGCTCAGGCAAACACAGCCCTTTGTAAAACGATACTCTGCTAAAGTAAAGCACTGCACGCTGCCCTTTAACAGCTCTGGGAGTGTAGAACATGCTCAGCTGCTTGCATAAAAGACTCAGACAAGAAAGACAAACAAAAACTAATTTTATACTGTTTGTTAGGTTTGTGAAGCAATAATTTGATCAAATCTGAATAATAGTTACAAATTGGAATATATAATTAGAAACCCTGAATAACAGAATATATAAATCAGATTATATTATTATAAATCCTGAATATATAGCTATAGATTTGAATATATAAGTGTAAAGCTGAATATATAAAAGCAAATTTTACTTCATAATTATAAATCCTGAACACATAGCTGTAAATCTGAACATAGAAATATAAATCTGACTATAAAATTATAAATCTTGAATATACATGCACACTTATAAATACTGAATATAAAAATGCAAATCCTGAATATATAGTTATAAATCAGAATCTATACTATAATTATTGTAAAATTGAATACATAAATGTAAATCTGACCATAAAATTATAAATCCTGCAAATATACTTGTCAATTTGAATATATAAATATAAATGGCTACATTACTGCAAATTCTGACTATGTATACTTGCACAGTCATAAATCCAGAATATATAAATGCAAATCTTGCATATATAGTTATAAATCAGAATATAATTATAACTATAATTATAAACGTTCAATGGCATTTAAAAAATAGGTTTGATCTGAATATGGTTGCACATTCAAATATATACAGTTTTAAACGTGAAAATATATTTATATCTGAATATATAACCATAAAATTATGCTCAGGCATATCTTCCATATTTCAATAAAACAATTCTATGCTTTGTTTTAGCTTCTGTTTTTTAAATATGCATTCAATTATTCCCAATATCCCCCAAATATAGCATATAAACTGCATGGTTTATAAACACTTTGTAATATTATGCACATTTTATTCTTTTTTTTAAATCAGTGTAAATAGTACTCATCTAGATGACAAGTTTAAAAGGATAAAAGAGCTTGAGAATGTGAATGAGTTCTAAACATTTACTCTGCTAGTGTGTGAGCCAGTGACTTGTCTTCAAGAATAAACCATTCATTTGTGACCCACATCTCTTGAGATACTCTCTAAAATATGAACATACAAAATGTTGACTATATTATCTGCTGCATGTCTCTGTATATTAAGCCACTCTGAGAGAAGAATTGCTTGCCGTTGCACCATTTGTCTTTGGCCTCTTTTGTGTTTTAAAAAGATAAATTATTTTCTCTTTTTTCAGCAAGAAATCTCTAGAAACCATTCGTGTCATTCAGGCCTTGTTGCTCCAATCATGAGCAAGGTCAAATCATTATAACAGCTGCATCCAAAACACATTAAAGTTTCATACACTGCCTTTAGGCGCTGTTCAATCTTCAGAAGATCTGAGAGGCTACTGCACTAATTATAGGCCGAAGGACGTCACCTAGATGGCACTAAGTACTATTTTAAAGTTAGTGCTATATCTCCATTCCCTCAGTGGATTTTACATGGTCAGACACTCTGCCCCACATTAGACAGTGTGCAGACAGAGAGCCACACAAACAGACTGTGCGAATACAAGAGCCTGACTGAGACTCTCAATGTACAGTACACACAGATACAAAGGTAAACAAGACCTATGCTGAACATTTGACCAGACATACATGTTAAAGGGATAGTTCACCCAGATGCGCTTCTGCCTTGTATTCTCATAGCTTCATAACATTACGGTTGAACAACAGATGTAACACGGACTGTTTTAACAATGTTCTTACTACCATTCTGGGCCTTGAATGTGTCAGTTGTGTTGCTGTCTATGCAGGGTCAGAAAGCTCTTGGATTTCATCAAAAATATCTCAATTTGTGTTCCAAAGATGAACGAAGGTCTTATGGGTTTGGAACGACACGAGGGTGAGTGATTAATGACAGAATTTTAATTTTTGGGTGAACTATCCCCTTAACGTTTAAGGCTTTTTCTTCAACTACGGGCACTTTAGGACTGTGTGATTTTAAGAAAAACCTTTCTTACAACAGAGTTTCAGTGGTTTAATCTGTCTACTAGACAATGTCCAATTAGTGTAATATACATGGAATGTAAATTCTGCCACATTTACTGAATGTTGTGAATATTTCAAACACAGTATCGTTTCCATTAAATCAAAGATTAATGTGCATTATGCGTTTAATAGCATAAAGGTGGTGGAAATTGCACATTTTAACATTTTTGCAATAAAATGCCTGACTCCTTTGTCTTGTTAAGGCTAATTTCACCTAGCATGTTTTGTATTCTGAATGCAAACAATTAAATAATAATCTTACACTTTTTGCACTGCAACTTGACAAAATTACAGTTTGATTATAAATGTTGGATGTGGAATATTTACCTTGATTTTCATGTCTCATCATATTTTTCAAGCTGTTCATTGATAATGTTGTCTTGTTAGTAAAGTAATTTTTGAAGAAAAGAACACAGACTTAAATTATTGCTTGCTGCTTGCGTTGGAAGTAACAGCACAACTGGGGTCATAAGGACTGTATAAACTTTCAGATAAAAAAAAAAAAGTGTAATTTTGATGAAATATTGGTTTATTTTAAAAATGTACACTTCCATTTATTGTGTACTTTGACATTGATCAGGGAGAAGAGTAAAAAAAATTAATGTATGCACACACACATATATATATATATATATATATATGACACATGTGATCTTAATATTAAAAAATAAATAAAATAGGGAAATCAGAGTCCCCAAAAACAAATAAACACTTTAGAAATCTTAACAAAACAGGGAAATGGCAACTGACTGACTGAAATAAACATAACAGACATATGCATTTCAATCTGCATAACCATCTTGTTCTGAAAAGTTTGGCATTTAAGTTAGCAATCTTAGCATTTTTCTTCAGGAAGACAGAACTACTTTTTTTCGCCCTACACATCTATCACATACAAACTTCTGAACATCTTAAGTTAGCAACATCTGCACAAGCAGGCATACAAACACACAAGCCCTTGCTGGGAGATTAGCTACTTAATGGAGCTGAAGAGATCAGCAGTTATACTCCAGCGCTCATGTCCCAGCGCAGGAAGACTCAAGCGTAAAAAATAAAACAAGCGATGAAGGCGTGGTTCTTCCAGCAGTCTTCATGCCAACAGGACAACTGGAAGATAACTAAGGCCAGCAGCTTGGCTTCTTTTGTCTTAGCTGACTGTGCCAACATCATTCCAGGCAGCATCTCCAGCTTCTATAATAGGCAGCATTTATACACAAATTAGCAAAGACAAGGGGTCGAAGCCAACCTGTCTTTAGCACAGCTGAGATCCCATTCATTATTCCAGACTGATCTTTGACTGGCAGGTTATTACTCCAGCCAATAAAAGCCTGTGATGCAGTTCCTCTTTGTTTGCTTAGGCCAAACAATGCAAAATCAGACAAAGCGCTGTCATTGGAGGCAAAAGATCTGACAGAACGAGGTCTAAAATACCTGAAGAAAGCTCCAGGGTGAGATCAAAGACATCTATCAGAACTTCCTGAACGCTGTCGGATTGATGAGTGACACACAACTGCAACTGCAAGTTCTAACAGTTACCGCAGATTAACAAAGGACATTGTGAGCTGGAAAAATGCTAGAGAGGCATATTTTGCAATTAATCTAATGCAGTTGACTGTATGGTTTTAGAAAACTGGCACCATGCATTCTTCATAATTCATCAGGCTTCAGAGAGGAATAAATAATGCATTTGCTCATTGCCACTTCACCACAATCAGCGCAAACAGATGAAATCTAGGTATGCAGTACAGAGGTGAGAGGTAATTTTTCAATTCTGTGACAATTTTTGAGAGCAGTACAGAACAAACACTTATATATCTGTGTTTTTCATTGAGCTGTTGTGCAAAGTCTGTAGCTGGGATGTATTATTGCTTTCTCACACCAATAATGAAGTAATGTGAGGGGAAGAAACAGTAGAAGCAGAAAAACAATAGAAGCTTATGAAGATGGAAATTTACCATGAAATGATTGGAATAATAGAAAAAGACACTGATCTGAGCGCCGTTTGTTCATGCCACTGAATGTCTCTCTGTTATACGATGTGAAATCTCTCTGGCGCTCTCTCTCATTTTCAGTGGTCGGAGATGCAAACAGACCTCTCAACATCACAACAATAATAAAAACATATGGCACATCTGTAAATGGATTCCATAACCCCTCGGTAATGACCCTCCAGAACTCGCTGTGCAGATGAGCTATCAATTCCCTTGCGAGGCAGATTAGATTAGATAAGGAAGAGATCACTGGAATCATTATGCACTGGTGACTGAATCTATAGAGGAATTCTTTTGCACTCTTAAAGGGACCTTTCACACAAAAATGAAAATTTGTCATATTTACAAAATGAATTACGACAAATAATGTCAAGCTTGCATTTGTAGGTATTCTGAAACAATAAAATAGCTCTGTGTGAAGAAAAATTTTAATTCTCACGCCATACTTTTCAAATGTAGTGAAACAATTCGATATAAAATATTCAGATATTATAATAAATTAACCAACAACATAACAGTATTTCTGCGTAATGTTACATTAATTCATCCTGTGCTCCTGATAAAAATGAAACTACTACTAATAATACTAATGCTAATTAGTATTATTAGTAGTAGAAAATCATATTAATGTAGCCATAAGGACTACTTTTATGATCAAAATTCATCAAATTAAATGAAATGAGAATGGGTAAATGATGACAATTTCATTTTTGGGTGTACTATTCTTTTAAACTTCATTCTAGGCTAATGATTTAATAATGGATGCAAATGCTTCTACAAAGAAAATGAATAATAAGGCTAAGATTTGATGAATACCCTACATAATAAGATAAATGCACTACATAACATTTATTAGTGGCACAGAGCTAAATGATCATTCACAGCTCAGGCATGCACATAGAAATGCTAGCTGTGTATTTAGCATTTTAACAGTTGGCCAAACAGTTCATTAAACATGCATTTGGGCTCTATTATTCTGGGCTGGCATGAGGCACACTTACGCCGTAATTGTAGAGCATGGCTCATAGCTGAGCAGATTCGAATACAAATTACACAGCTGCAGCATCCTGGTTCATTCCTTTTCCTTATCCAAACTCTGAGACGTGAATGAAACAAGCATGGCAGACATTGGTAAACCACGATGCATCACAAATGGAAACCTATCTAGAGGCTAGCATGCACTTTCTTGGCATGTGGGAGTGACGTCATTGTTTGGAGCAGGTTTGTATACCCAAAGGCATCTCTGTGTCCCTTTTCCTGTAATCATTACTTTATAATCGAACACAATGTCTAGTAGCTGCTTTAGTGCCTCAGTAGAAGGCATATTTTTAATTAGCTACACTCTAGATTAAATATGTGTTGTTTCAGAAGCTGAACTGACACACCAGGGGAGAAATTGAAGGGCTTTTCCAACCTCTGAGCAAGATGGAAACACACACTGGAGACAGCCAGTCTCATCACCATAGAGACAAAGGTCTCCACCGCTCTCATTAGAACACTATGACAGATAGAGCGAGAGAAAGGGAGAGGAACCAAAGAGAAACAGAGATTAGTTTTGGGAGCTGGGGACAAAAGGAAACAAAAGGTAAGAAAATCTGGAACATGAGGGAGTTCTCACTGCCACTCTCTTATCAAATGTACATATCTCATGCTCAAAAGATGGACATTCAGGTCTCATTTAAGACAGCACTATATCAAGACACTCCTGACAACCTTACGAATCATACAAAGCAGAAGGCCTTAAAAGCAATCCACATGATATAAATGTACTCATGGACACTAAATTAAAGTTATCTCTAGTCATCTAATCTGATTGGTCGAGCAGCATTCCAAAAATGCACATATTTAGGATAACATTTACATTTTGCAGATGCTTTTTTAAAGCGACCTGCAATGCATTCAAGGTAGGGGTGGGCGATATGACTTCTTATATCGGAGTAATTTCATTTAATGGTAACGATATATCATGATATAGTTATTTTTGCTTCAAATAAGGTCTTTATGATATCAAAATTTGTGATACCATAGAAATTTAATTTGGAAAAAAAAGTCACTAGTGTCAATACCACAAAAAATAATACTAGCCTAAAAAAAAAACTCAAGCTCACTGAAGACAATAAAGTAACTAAATGTATAAAAACACTGCATATTCTTCACTCTGTAAATTAAAAATATATTTATTCTTATTAAACTTAGAAAAGTGATTTAGTCAAGAGCAGTGACAGATTTTCTCTCTTTTGTTGCTTGATTAACATGAAAGACAGACAGCAGGAATTTTAAACTGCTGTCACTTTAAGATCTGCCCGGATCCAATATACTATTGCATGTTTTTTCTTTCTCAGCTGTTTACTTTCACTTAAGACATAAATTACTGTGTTTTGTACAAGACATTTTGACACATACAGGTGTGTATTTAATCATTCATGGCCTATAAAGCGGCAAAAATAAGTTCAGTACTCCAGCGCTCTATGAGCACCGTCTTCACGTGCGTGTGCCTCTCTGACAGTGTTCACAAACAGTCAGTGTTGGGGAAGCTACTCTGAAACTGTAGCTTGACAAGCTACAAGCTACTCGTGCATTAAAGTAGTTAAGCTACATTCAAGCTACCCTTCTGAAAAAGTAGCTAGCTAAACTACAAACTACTATCAAAAAAACTACTTGAAACTTGAAACTACTTTCAATTTTTTATTATTATTATTATTTTTTTTTTACAATTAACATTACAAATAACTAAATAATTATTAATGAAGAATTATAATGAAGTTATAAGTAAAATATAAATGAAGTTATAAGTAAAATATTTGGGGTTTAAAGCAACATACTGTTATGCAATCATGATTTCAAAGAGTTGGTGAATTCAGGTTGATTGGGACACTTTTCCAAGCCATTTCAATGACAAAAAGTGTCCCAGTCATTTGATTTTGTAAATTATCCGATACACACAATAATAAAATACTGTATAGTTATATAGTTATATTATCTTAAACTGACTATCAAAGTGCAAAATTGCTACTAACGTAACATCAATGCAAGAACAAAATGAATGCAACTTAAATTGGATACGGAGGAGTCATAAAATAAGCAGGTTAAACTCACAGCACATGCGGTATTTACTGACTGTGAATGGAGACGTCAATCATCCGCTGTGCGCGTGAACACTGCGCTTTGCATGAATCCCGCCGCAACCATCCTTTGCCAAATAAGCACACTACTATATCACGATTTTATTTTCTGTTCGATTCGTGTTCATTACAAAACTGGGGGGGGGACAGATTATATTATGACCGTTCATCGTTGTAAAATAGACATTTGATCTAGAGTGCAATAAACAAGAAAAATTAATTAGTTTAAAAAGGCTATTATTCACCTCCTGTATATATATGCGCTTTAAGTCTTCAACGTAGACCGCATTTTAAACTTTGTTTTGCGTAAATTACAGTTGATTCATGTGAAATATCCACTCCTGTAGATAGCCTACAAAATCATCAGAAGATCTCGTCGGTGGACAGACTGTAAAACCGCACGATGCGTCAGACCACAACAGATGGCGGTAATTATCAAATTTAGTTTGTGATCTAGTCAGAAGAAGACGCTGCACTTCTTCAGTGCATTACAGAACTCATTACTCGTCAGAACACAAAACGGAATGCAGCGTTTGGTCGCGCTACACCGCTACTTTCTAGAAAAAGTAGTTGGCTACCAGAAAAGCTACACGGTTTTAAAAGTAGCGTCTCTACTGTAAAGCTACTGAAAAATGTAGTTACGCTAGTAGCGTCGCTACTTGTAGCTAGCTACTCCCCAACACTGCAAACAGTCTCTCAGACAACGCACACGTAACGAAATGACTTCCCTTTCGCTGATGACTGCTTTTCAACAACTTAAAAAACTCAACTGGTTTTAAACTGCAATGCAAAAATACGTGCAAACTGTCAGTTTTGGTGACTACGAAGCAATGTCACGTGTGCGTGTAACCGCGATAGAGATGATAGTCCAAAATCGTGTTTAACGATATATCACCTACCCCTAATTTCAAGACATACATTTTATCACTTAACGCATTCTCTGGGAATCAAACCCATGACCATGGCACCGCTAGCACTGGAATTTGAATTCTTCAATTTGAAGTGAGGCAGCAAACAGGAACCAAAACTGCAATTTGAATTTGAATATCAGAAAGTATAAGCAAATTAATTTAAGTTTGTCTGAAATTTCAAATGATAAGTAGAACAACAGACAGAATGACAGAATGAAAGAATGATAGAACGATAGATAGAATGACAGAACAATAGATAGAATGATAGATAGAACGATAGATAGAACGACAGAACGAACGATAGAACGATAGATAGATAGAACGATAGATAGATAGATAGATAGATAGATAGATAGATAGATAGATAGATAGATAGATAGATAGATAGATAGATAGAGATCTCCATGCCAACCAATGTTGGCCATGAAAGAGAACATCTGGAGTACCAGGAAATAAAATATTAAAAACTTATGAGAGCAAATAGGTCACAGGACCTCAGTGGCCACGCACTTCAAATAGAAGAATCAATCAAAGAGCTCAGTGCTCCTGTAGTTTAGTAGGCCATATGAATATTAGATATGGTTAATGCAAAAATAATCCAGAAAATCTCTGTGAACAGTGTCCATGAAAGATTCCTTATCATTACCAAAAATATACAGACCAAAACTGGGAGTCAAAACGCATTTAACTTAGAAGCCATGGTCAGATTATTCTGAAAAGTACAAAATGGAAGCCCTTAAAATAAAAATCACTGAAATCTAACAAGCGACTAATAGGCAATCATTTGTGAGCTCTACGTAATGTGAGTGCATTCAAGCTCTTTAGACAATAACCACAGATCAATGCTTTATGTGGAGATAATGCGAGGAGTGCCAGACACAACGCATCATGTGTCTCTTGTTATGGATAACAGCTTTTCTCTGTGAGCACCACTCAGCTCAACACAGCTCTAATCATGACTTCAGGCCATCTTATCATTAGGGAGACGTGATTGAGCATTTAACACTTATTCACGGTCACTGGATGATCTATGGTGAAGCCACATCATTTGTTGTTTTTGAAATGCAGGTCCCTTCAGCAGTGGACCAAAGCTTACAGGATTATTCTGAGGAGGACAAGAGAAAAATACTTTCAACATGAGAATAAAAAGTACACTGTTAAGGTATTATAATAAAAATTCAGAACAAGAACGTCTTAATGGACAGAAACATGCAGCAACCATTTTCTATATTATGGGCCAGATTTACTAACAGCTTGCGCCAGTGCAAACCGTCTTTTGGTGTTAAAATGGTACTGTCAGGATTTACTAAATACGTGCAGTGAAGAATTAGCGCTGAAAAGGCGTGGACACAGTTATTTTTGCGCCTGACCTTATTGAATATGCATTTGTAGGAGTTTCCCTTTCAGATGCAAAATTTATGGGAGATGATTAAAAAAAAAAAAAAAAAATCATGCAATGCGATTTACTAACATTTGCGCTTGTCAAATTACTGGTATTGTGTGTTATTTTAAAAAAAGTCTTAAAGCAGGCGGTAATTTGCGCTGCTCTTGGTAGATTGAGCTGGTCATTATGGAAATGATCTGGCTGTGTCTGTGTTCTTTAATGTCCGCATTGTCAGTAAATCACACGCAGAATTTTCCCCTCCCATCGGCACTTTTATAGAATTGCACTCTAACGCTAATTTGCCCTGTTTAGTAAATCTGGCCCTATTTGTACTAATTATATACATAGAATACTATGCATATTTAATAATTATAATTTATTAATATGGGCTAAATGAACAAATTTTCTTTTATTTTGATATTAAGGGAATAGTTCACCAAAAAAAATAAATTCAGAAGATTTTTATTTTCAAGTGAACTAGCCCTTTAAGGATATAATTATACTAAATATACTAAGTAATATAAATCTCTAATTATATAATAATATAAATGATAATTATTTTTAAATTATATTTAAAAATACTTTTAAATTTAAATCATATGCTGCACTTTATTTTTGTCCCCCTGTTGAACGCCCAATTGCCAGATACATATTACACCAGGCACCAAAAGCCTTTAAAAAAATTCATCAAATCTCCAAATACCTTCTGTCAACCAGAGAAATGGATGTCTAGGGAAAACATGCTAGTAACAAAATAAGGTAATCGATGCAGACTGCACTCGCTGTCAGTTCTTATATACAATGACTAATGAGTCTTTCTCTCTCTCAACACGGCCAGCTAATAGCATTAAAGCATCATCGCTTCCTCTCGTCAACCCGACTTCCTGCTAACAGCCACTGTCGGGCTCTGACGTGTATGAGCACGCAAGCCCGTGGAGTGATACAACAGAAAGAAGAAACAGAGACTTCTGAGAAATGTATGATAAGAGGGAATGTGAATGAATGAGGGAAGATGAAAGAGAGAGGAATCTGGGGGGAAAAGGAGGAGTATTCCAGAAGGCAAAAGAGAGGAGAGTGATGTAAGGATGAGAGAGAAGTAAGCAAGAGGACCCCAGAGAAAAAGAGAGATCCTGAGCGCATTATGGGATGCTATCAGGGGACAAACATCAGCCCTCTTCACCCACCCAATTAAGTAGCAGGGTTCACACAACAAGCTATTTTTATTTGTTTGTTTGCTTGGCGATCTGCAATAACACTGACATCTGGCTACCGGACACACATGGCATGCTGAATAATGCATCCGCAGGGATCACGCCATCAGCACCCACCATCTTCAACATTTACACAGCTTGATGTGTGTTTAGGTGTGTTTAGCGAACAGAGGCGCTGTGGTTTGCGGTGAAAGGTGACACGCTGTCACTGCAGAGGGACTCCACCCAGCAGGGTTTCCTCACACACCTGTCCAAATGTCACAGCATTTCGTAACAAAACTCTGCCTGACCTCAGTAGCTGTCTCATCATGCCCAGGGGTCTCCAGGAATGAGCGAATAAGCTTCATCTATAGTTCATGATGTGTGCTGGAAGTGTACTGTGACTTTCATACGCATTTGAGCTTATCAGAGACTATCAGGAAGTCACAAGCTGGGTTTCCATGCACACTACTGTTCAAAAGTTTGGGGTCTTTTTTTTTAATAAGAGAGAAAGAGAGAGACAAATGAATGCTTTTATTCAAAAAGGATATCTAAATTGATCAAAAGTGACAGTAAAGACATTTATCATGTTACAAAAGATTTCTATTTCACATAATTGCTATGCAGAGCTGGGTTGTAACTGATTACATGTAATCTGGATTACATAATCGGATTCCAAAAATTAAGCACTTGTAATTAGATTAAATGACATTTTAAAATACTCGTAATCAGACTACAGTTACTTTTTTATTGATTACTTGATTACATATATTCACACAATAGCAATAAATTATTTATAATTTATTGATTCTCCCTAATTCTTTTTTGTCTTTTAAAGATTTTCTTTCTAAAATGTCTACATGCCATGCAGGTAAACAAAATATTTCATTTTTTAATAAGTGTTATTTTGACTGATGTCATTTTAAAATGGTTTATTTTAATTTAGCATTTTTATGACTTCATTAATTATAAGCTTTTCATTAAACTCACAAACCCCTTGCAGTTGCTTCACAAACCCCAGTTTGGGAAACCTTGACATAATGTAATGCTTAATTCACTTTATGTTATTAATAACAACGAATAGAATATATTTTCTTTGCATTTTAATATCAACATTACTAACTACAATTTTTGTCATGTAATTTGGAATCATTAATTACAATTTGTAAGTAATCTACCCAGCCCTGATGCTACTTTCTTTGGAAAATTCTATTCAAGAACACGGAAAAACTAACATGGTTTCCACAAACATATTAAGTAGTACAACTCTTGTCAACATTGATACTAAAAAAATGTTTCTTGAGCACCAAATCAGAATTAGAATCATTTCTGAAGGATCATATTTTGTTGTTGTTTCCTCTCTTTAGTTTCGTTTTCTACTGTTAAACAACGGCCCGGGCCAGTGTTGCCACCTTGTGGAACAACTTATTAGTGCAAAACCAAGTCAGTGCACATGTGTGAGCTTACTGTTCTGGTGACAAAATGTGCATCATGTGCACTGTAAGCGGACTTTTGCATATGCATAAAAACCGAAGTATACTTTGGCCTTGACTCAACAAGTCATGTGACAATGATTTGCTCATAGATAAGGAAACATGTGGCTACAACTTCCATTTCCATTTCTATTTTCCACCAGTTTCCCCACGCATGATGATTTTTTTTCTTCTGAACACATGGAATGGAAACAGATTTATTCTGAATAGATTTCGCAATATTCTGATTTTTCACATAAATTAAATACGCAGCTCTAAACTAAATCACTTGGTGCTGGAAACTTGTCACAATGTGTCTGGTTAGGACTGAAATATGATGCCCTGCATCTGAGTCTCATTTCAGTGAAAATGTTTTATTGGATACTGAGCAGGCAATAAACTGCAACTCCTAATAAAGGCCATTTTCATGATGGCTATCTGTGCTTGTAAGAGGGGTTCTAATGACCAATAAAAAAGGAAAAAGACAGTCCTGCTTACTCTAAAATGACTTTTTCACAGCCAAGCCATTCAACCTAAAACTGAAGAGAATATGACTCATAGCTCTTTACTGATTTTTATATCAGTGTATTTGTTTGTCTCGCTATAGAGAAGAGCTGAATCACAAAGGTCATATGACTCCAATGACTCTAGCCAATGCAAACAGCAGTCCTGTTACTACATCCCTGCGTGTAAACAGACAATCCCTCTATTAGAGAACCATGTGACGCGGGAGAGAATGTGATGAAATATACCTCAAATTATAGCCCGTTCAAAGAGACTGAAAAGCCCGACCAAAACGGACAGGCTCTGAGATATTGTTTGCGTTCCTTTATGAGCCAGAGCCTCTTTCAAATATTTGAGGCTTCTCACTGTTTAGGATTAAATGACAGCTGATTTCTCCAACTGCTTCCCAAACCACCAGATTTCAGAGCGCTATCACAATAAGTGGGGCAGTAGAATATTGAGTCTAGCGGTTCATTTTACATGCACGCGCACACAGTGTTACACAAGAGCAAACAGACACAGTGAGGTGAGCCGAGGACAACTGAAAACAGAGGAGACTACAGAAATAAATATTCCCTGGCTGTATGTCTCAGGGCACAGTGTTATTTAACCTACTCTGGCCTCTTTACATCACTATGGCTGGATTCTGACATATTGCTGGGGATAAAATGTCTTATCATAGCTATCTATGTGATTTTAAAGGATAAGGCCTTGCCTCAAAGAATAAATTACAGGGGCTTCATCATTAACACTAAATAGTCCCCACCTGCAACAACAGCTCAAGATAGATCCATGAAATCACTTCTGGCCTGGGTTAATGTATTTCCTTTTAAAACAAAACATTTATCTGCTAAATTGTTTAAAAACAGCTGCATTAAAAATACATAGTGAAAAATGAGGTGGTTAGGGATGTTAACACAAGTGCTTCAGAAAGAGCTGTGTGTCCTAAATCAGTTTCATATATCTCTACCTATAATTTCCTGTCACTCTCCACTGTTGGTCAATAAAAATAGAAAAATAACTTACAATTAAAAAATAAATAAACATAAGTGCTCTTAACAAACAAAAACTGAATTTCATATATCTTCTAGGTTTAAACTTCACACTAATAGAAGCATTTATAGGCTTAGCCAATTATCTGACACGTAACACTATGGTCATTCTTCAAATATAAGAAAAGTCAAAACACAATAAAAACTGAATCAAAAGAGTGATTTATGCAGGTTCAGATGTTCTGAAATATCCTAGAGACCTGCATGAATTCTGATAAACAGAAACTATTTTTTTCCATTATCATTTCTTTAAGGAAAGTGCCTCAGTAGCATGTTTTGTTAGAGTAAACAAAACCCATGCTTCACCATTCCCACAAGAGAAAAGACTCCCTGTGCTCTCGCGATTGAGGAGTTAGCTGTAAAAATAACAAAGGGACACATGCTTGAGACGCTAGTAGCAGCGCAGGTGATACAGAGAGAGTGAGTGAGGAAGAGCTCTGCTAATTGGTTGGCATTTAATCTAAACCCCACCTTCCAAACCTAACACCCTGCTCTCACTCATAACACACTGACACTTGTCAGACTGAAGCCCCCCACTGTACCTCAGTGATGTGCCTCAACAGGAGGCAGCGACAGCACGTCTATAAGCCTCTACAACCATTCTCAGGCAAAACCTCAAAGGTTTTACACAGACAAACCCCTCCAAACAAAACGCTGCGTTTCTAGTGCTGAATCACAGGGGTAAGACGTGTTTATTGATACTTAATTTCACAAAGGACTGAATGCATATAAACTGAAGCTGTCGTCTCTACTCAAAAGTACTTAAATGGATAGTACCTGTAGGTATCGGCCTGATCAGGACAACACTGGAAGCAGACAGAACAAAACAGAATGATAATTTTGGTAGATTTGATCATGTTTGTTTTTTATGGAAGCCCATTTCCACCACAGAATAAAAAATAAAAAAGGTAATTGTGACTTTATTTCATAATTCTGACATTTTTCTCCGAATTGTGTGATATAAACTTGCTGTTGGGAGTTGTAAACTCAGAATTGCAAGATATAAACTCACAATTCTGCTAACTCAAGTCAATATTGCATGATATAAACTCACAATTGTGAGAAAGAAAACTCAGAATAGCAAGATATCAACTCGTAATTCTTTACGAGTTATCTTTTTCTCATAATTGCAAGATATAATTCTAACTTTATAACACGCAATTGTGAGTTATTAAGTCAGAACTGTTAGATATAAACTCACAATTTTGAGAACATACCAGTCTTTTATTCCCCTCAGAATTGGACTTTATAACTCATAACTGAGTTTATATCTCACAATTCTGAGAAAAAAAAGTCAAGAATTGTGATGCAAACTTGCATTTTCAAGAAAAAATTCTGAATTGCAAGTTTTATTATGCAGTTCTGAGGAAAAAAAAGAATTGCAAGATTTAAACTCGCATTTGCGAGAAAAAAAGTCAGAATTGTGAGATTCAGGCCGCGTTTACACTATCCGTAACTTTTGCTACGGATACGCCTATCGTTTACACTACTCCGGCGTTTTCAAGGTTGAAAACGGAGACTTTTAAAAACGCTGCAGACCCCGTTTTAGTTTGAAAACCAAAACGGAGACTTTTAAAAACGCTGCAGACCCCGTTTTAGTTTGAAAACCAAAACGGAGACTTTTGAAAATGATGGCGTGTCTGCTCACATTCTCTCTGCGTATCCTTGACGACCATGTAAACAATAACAGCATGCTCGTTATTGTACCCATAGATACGTATGGGTAGATTCCCCATTCGACCTCTCCAAGCACACAGACGCGTCCGCGATCTAAATAATAGGGAATCTACCTATACATATCTATGGTTATACCTGCATAAATGGTCACGTGACATGCTTTTTCGGTTGTGTAGTGTAAACGGAGATCGTTTCTGAAATGCAGCGGAAACGCCAGTGTAAACGGGGATCGTTTTCATTCTAAAACGCCGTTTTAAAACGAAAACGCACTAGTGTAAACGGGGCCTTGTCTTCCATAGTTATTGGTCCTAAAGCAGAAATAAGTTTTGTTCATTGGTATTGGCCAAAATCTATTCTAGTTTTAAATTTGAATTATTGAGTTTTTCATTTTCATATTAATATTTGATATTAAACATTTACTATAGATAAAATGTATTGCATTTAACTACAACTATTTAAATAAAAATGTTTTTTAGCATATTCGTGTGCTGTGGTAAATCAAAAATCAACTCTGTTACGAGAATCAAGGACTGGCATTGAAATAAACTACTAAAAATCGCTATCATGACAACTCAAATCCTTTGTTTGAACATTTTCAGAGATGACGAGTAGCAACGGTAGGAGAGCTGATTCAATATGCTCCACTTGCACAATGCAAAATTCATGATTGTTCGATCCCACACCTCTTGACCTGGTCTATATGCTAAAAGATGCACAGAACTCACTCTAGGCCATCAAACTAATCACAATATGATACAGTACATACAGCAGAGAAAATCTACTCAGAGATCAATCACAAAAAAAGCACCTTGTTTTTAAAACCCTGACAACTTGTCAAGCATTTCAAACTGTCTTCATCAATTAATGACATTGCCATGTTTATGTCAGCACCAAGGGAATGAATGTTTAAAATACTGTCTCCCTTCAAGCAAATTACTTTAGGTCACCCACAGGAACACGCTAGTATTGACAGGAAAAGGTCCTCTGTGGCAACCACAGAAACCCAATCTACTCCCAGAGAATCGAGAGAGGGGAAAAATCAGGATATTGCTTTAAGAGGTGCAACTACTGCAAAATCTATTTCTTCAACAGGAAGGTGGAATAGACACAGTGTAGGCTGTTACTCAATGCAGTGAATGAGATCAATATATATACACAACATCTTTACCACATACAGTTGGACACAAGAGGAGCTAGAACTAGATAAAAGAAGAAAGACAGAGCTCCAGTAATAGGAATATTAACATTTTTTGAGGGAACATGACTCAATTACTCAGACTACAGTGATCAAACAGGACAAAGCAAAAGCGAAAGCTCTGGACAGATGGTGTTTAAAACTTCAGCTTGTTTCTTGACGTTGTGCTAGAAGCAGCAGGATATTCCATACCACCTACACAGCCCTCAACAGATGGAGGAGTGAAATATAATGTAAGCACATATATTTCATGAAAAGCAGGCGATTCTAAATCAAGGGTCTTAAACTACCGCTAGTTTCATAGGGACCCTCAAGCATTCGTAGTCCATCCTTAAATCCAGTGTGAAAATCAGTTGTTTCAGTTTTTGCATTTTGGTTTGCCATTTAATGTTGTCTTATACCATTCTTAAATGATTCTTACACAGCATCCAAGTATATTAACATAATATCTTTTTAATATGGCTTAATAAAGGCCTAGTTGACGACAACAACAAACCTGTGCTCACATTAATCCCAAAAAAATTGGGTAAGCTTCCGTCAAACTGCCAACTGTATAACAGAGCCAATTACTGAATAATGAAAAAAATCTTTTTGTAGAAACATTTGCATTTGTCATTAATGTTCAATTGGAAGTTATCAACCGAGCTTGACACCCCTTTTCTAAATCATGTTCTTTTCAGACTTTTTGATTTAAAAAATCATGAATTTGAAAAAAATCTGAAGAAACTCTCATTTTAAGATATAAAAAAAAAATCTAAAATACAAGATTACTTATATATATATATATATATATATAGCTCTAAATATTCAAGAAACAAATGAGGGCAAAGATACCAGTGTTATGGGAAACAGATTTAGAAGAACATAAAAGGAGTGTCTGCTTTCTTGTAATGCATTGTTGGATGCATCTAATGCATCATATCTCAGGCTAAATTTGTATCGATAAAAATTCTCAGCTATCATGCATCACACCACGTAACGTCTACTAACAAAAGCTCATCACAGTCTTGCTACTTCCAAACACAATACATTTCCTTAACATAATATCCAAAGCCCTCCTCAGGACCCTTTTCTATGGGGGCTCAGAGAAACACAAGGCTGCGAACATAATCGTCCTCCAGGGAACCCATGCAGCTCATTAAGAGCGATTGATCTGAGCAGGGAACCCCAGCGGCCATTTGGTTCATCGCAGCATCAACAGCAGCATGATCCCTGGCCATCACCACACCCCTCACCCGCTAAAACCGGCTGGAGCAAGGAGAGAGGGAAAGAAGGAGTGCACCGCTCTAACACACAGCCATAAAGAAAAGTGGTGTAGCAAAGCCATTCCCTTACTGTTTGGTTCAATACAGTATTGATCGAGATGTGAACCCAGAGAGTCAGATATATTCTCTTATTAGCAAGTCCAAAGATCTTATTGGAGGCACATTAGAGCTGTGAGGATAAAGGAGGGGAATAATTTTTTATTATTTACTCTTTTATTATTATATAACTTTTATTATTATATAACATACAGACAAAACTGTTATTTTGAGTGAAACAATACCGAATGCAATAAAAGAAATTATGCAAAGATAAACATGAAATTAAAAGACGACGTATAAATGATAAATCTACTTTGCAGTTTATTAAACTGATATTGAATCCCAACCAGAAGTGACACGGCAAGCAAAAAATATCCAAGTTAATTCCCAACAAATGCTACATTTTGACAGCCAGTTGGTTTCTGTTTCTGCAGTGTCTGCAGGATAGCCCCACCCACACTCAACGCTCACTGGGCCAAAATCTCACTTCTCATGTATATTAATCATCAAACGCAAACAAAGAAATACTGACTGTGGAAGATGAGAAACATTGAACACTATGTGACATATTGTGACAAGTTCCTCAAGCATACTACAGACTTTTCTGATTGGATCCACTGCAGTTAGAATGAGTCGACTATAACAACACAAAATTATTACAGTAACAGGCCTACATTACATCGCTCAGAAGTATTCAAAAGCCTTTCCATATGTGATTTACACTCTGATAATCGAACAGCAGTCTGGGGTTGAAACATGGATCAATAAGTCTTGACCGAGACTGATCATACTGAACTGCTTGTGTTCGGACTCTTTTAGAGTACGATTATTACCATATCATATCCTGCTGATCTTTAATAAAGCAAATCTGTTTCCTGTCAGGGATTTTATGATTTGAGTGATGGACCAGCTTGCACTGAAGGTGACAGAAACTGTTAAATCATCTGACTTTCACCAATAAAATATTAAGGAAATAGGCAGACAGAGTAAACATAAGTTACCAGTAAATTGTATATTATAATAAATTGAAATATAAGTCAAAATAAAATAAAACCACCAAATTCCAGACAAAATTAAACCACATGTGTGTGTATATATACATATATATGAATTAAAATCAAAGAGACCTAAATGTCTAATTTAAGAGACCCACTGTTATAATGTGACTTCTTTATGTCTGTTATAAATAAACTCCACTGGCTGCCTCAGGTGTCTAGAGGCAAATAGACAGCTCTATATCCTCCGGCTTTCTGCACAGCCTTTTCCGCTGCAGGAACAGAACTGCTTCCACTAAATCTGTTTATTGCAGTGAGGTGATGGGCTGACGTAAGCCTCTGTGGATGGACAAAATAAATCTCCCTGCCATTAGGCAGAGAAAGGCAGGACACTCCCTAGTGGTGCCAGTAACCATACAGGGACCAGCTCCACCGTAACACCATGCCCGTCATGGCACAATCCCCCGGGATGAGCGCACATCCCTGAGGCCTGTCAACCAGTGGAGCCAGTCATGTTGTCTCACATGCTGTCCATTTTAAATGACATCAACTCTTCCTATATCAAATGAGTATGCTAGTCATTCTCCATTGAGATAATATTATAGCTTCTACTAATACACTGTAAAGAAAAAAAAAAGTAAAATGTATTGATAACTGTCTGCCAGGACATTATTCATTAATTTTACAGACATTTCTGTTAACCCTAAAACACAACCCAATGCAGTGCAAAATTCAAAACACAGGTAAAACACCTGTAAAAATAAATATGGAAAATTCCTTCATAATAATACAGTACATTGTACCCTATTTAATGGATTTTTAAAATAACCTTTCTAATAAGGTTATTTTTATACTTTATACTTTCCATATGTGACCCTGGACCACAAACCCAGTCATAATGGTCAATTTTTTTAAATTGAGATTTATAGATCATCAAAGCTGAATAAATGCGCTTTCCATTGATGTATGGTTTGTTAGGATAGGACAATATTTGCCTGAGATACAACTATTTGAAAATCTGGAATCTGAGGGTGCAAAAAATCAAAATATTGAGAAAATCGTCTGTAAAGTTGTCCAAATGAAGTTCTTAGCAATGCATATTACTAATCAAAAATTAAGTTTCGATATATGTACAGTAGGAAATTTAGAAAATATCTTCATGGAACATGATCTTTACTTAACATCCTAATGATTTTTGGCATAAAACAAAAATCAATAATTTTGACCCATATGTATTTTTGGCTATTGCTACAAATATATCCATGCTACTTAAGACTAGTTTTGTGGTCCAGGGTCACATATTTATTTTAATTTTTGTTAACATTTTAATTATTTTGTTGTGTTTTTTTGTCATTTTTATTTTATTAGGTGTTTCTTGTCTATACAGTTTTTATTCATTTTAATTTCAGTTCTAATTTATTATTATTTTAACACGTCAAGTCAAACTAAATGTTGCCTTGGTAACTACCTGAAACAAAATTTTTTTTGTTTGTTTTAGTTTATTTCAGTTAATGTTTATGTTTTTTCAAATAACTAAATGTTTATAGTTTTAGTTTCATTTAACTATAATTACTCTGCTACACTGTAAACAAAATGATTTGTAAATAAAAATGTTGATGATCATTGTATGTTTTACAAGAAAATACTATTTCAGTTTTGTTTGTTATTTTTAATTTAAAATGTTTAATTCAACGTGTTATTTGCCATTTCTTTGTAACTGTTTGTGAAATTTACTAGCAATTTCTGAGTGAAAATAATTTCTACACCAATTTTTTTTTCAGTGTACTAACCAAGAATTTAAATGATACTTAGTTAAAATAGCACTGCACTACCCCGTATAAGAAATCACTATCACAATCAATCACAAATTGAAATGCCAATGCAATGCAATTAAAACAACGGCAATGCAACAGCGATCATGTAAGTTCCACAGTAACAGGAACATCTAAACAAACAAAGCTGAATCCTGGTATTGAATGTTCATCTCCATTTCAGAAACATTTCAAAAACAACCAAAGGTAATACAGGGATATTTGAGGGCAAACAGAATGCTGACAGCAACAATGAAGTACGATGAAGTAGCTTCCTCTCCACCCCATTACACCTCCAAAGTACCAGCCAGTTGTACTACTGGAGTGCAAGCCATATCCCTCGCATCCAGACCCCTGTTCTGACTGCAGGCAAGATTCACAAACATCATTTATCTATGTACAGGACCTCCGCTACACTGTCTGTACCAGGGTCAAGCAGAACAATTTGCTTCTCAACTCAGTTCCACTGAGGTTTTTGTCAACAATAGCATGAAAATGACAAAGCAACTGGCCATTTTCTTTTTCTTGTGACAGACCACGGCCAAATGTTTTATATATAATTCTTTTCTCTGGTTTAAAGTTTTACATTTACATTCGAATCTTACAGCAACCATTCAGTGAGTAACAACATGAAGAATATTTGAACTTACCCTGTCAACACAACAACAAAGTCCATAACATTCCACCCATTGCGGAGGTAGGAGCCTTTATGAAAAGCAAAGCCTAGAGCGATGATCTTGATCCCGGCCTCGAAGCAAAATATTCCGATGAAGTAGGGTTCAGTGTCATCCTGTTATGAGTGAGGAGAGATATGAGCGGTTATTCATACAAAATAAGACATAAAAAAAAATGCAAGTTTACAATGAAAACTAAGTATTAAGACAATCATAAATCTCTCAGTGGCAAGCACACTGAATATTTTACAACTTTCATTAAACTCTTTTTCTTCTATAGAACACTACAGCAGTACAATACAGTAAAATATAGCGAATTAAAAGTGGAGAATGGGGAGCGCTTTACTATAAAAACAGTTATTTCTCAATATAAATATTTAAAGCAAATACCTCTAATACTGCAGCATCTAAAATCTGCAGTGCATAAGTGAATCACATATTCAAAGTAAATAAATAAATGAGACAAAAACAAATCAAACGGCAAGCAGTTCATTTTAAGTTTATTATCCTATTTTATTATAGACGCTGAAATGTCAATCAAATGTCAAGCATCAACAAAGATCTGTGGATCAATTTAGGAGGGCAGTTAAGAGATCCACTGTTAATGACTGACTGCAGCTCACAAAGGATCGAAGTGTCTGCTAAATGAATAATGCAAACATGGGCTGCACAAACTGTTGGCCTACAGTAATAATCGCTATTTAAAAAGACTTTGGTGAAAACAACAAAAAAGTTTAGAAAAGCTTTCTGCATAAGAAGAGAAAAATGTTGAATTTTTATGGCAATGCTCTAAAAGAAGCTAGAACATAAACAATAAGGATACTCAAATGACAATTATATGAAAAATTGCTGTTTAATGAGGGAGAGTCCAACTTACCAGTCGCTTTGACATGGGTGTCTTGTCTAAAGCTGGTAAATGCTGCTCTAAGCCCAGTACAATGCAGTTTGCTATAATGGTGGCGAGAATCATGTACTCAAATGGAGTGATGGTGTTAAGGAAAGAGTCCATGGGATACAAATAGTAGGTATCAATTTACTGCAATAATATGATCATCAAGAAATTTTGGAAACTAGTACAGAAATCAATGAAGAACAGATTAACAAACAATGACTTACATTTAGAGCTAATATACATTTAAAGGTGTATCTATGACGCAATTCACACAGCTTTTGACTGAGCCGTACGGTGCCTAATTTAAGCAGGTTTTTTTTTATTTTTTTTTATCAGTAATTCTTGTTAATGAGCCACCTAGACTTTATTGGACAAATATTTAAAATGCACCCTGCTACAACTCCACTATCAGTTTTCCATTAGAATTACGGATAAAAATTCTCTCACTTCATCTCAGGTACCTTATGGCTCAGTCAAGAGCTGTGTGAACTGCGTCATTCCTCACAGAGCTGCTGGTTAGCGGGGAGGAGGATAATTATTTCCCGTGGCACTCCTCTAAACACATTTGCGTCAGACTAGTAGACTCATTGTAGGCTGAACATAAGGAGAACCTCAATAAATGGGGAATTTCATAATTTATACTCCCTTAGCGCTTGAAATTAAACCAGTTCTTCAAAACTGGGACAAAACAGGCAACACAAATAAAAACAAAAAAATGGCTTATGTATCAAGGAAGCATTACGTACTAATTTTTTCAGCTTCAGCATGTTCAGAGGTATTCATGTACATTTGGGTACAATTTAGACAGACTTTCAACTCCATCCAACTGATTTCACAGGTGAGGTTGTCTGGTGAATTTGTCTTTAGTTTCTCAAGTATCAGTGATTAGCAATAGTTTGTTTGATGAAACAGCTCGTTGCTTAATTGTTTGTGACTATGACTACAAACAGAAATTGATCATGTATTTAACTTTTTTTTTTTAATCAGTCAATGTTGGCCTTCTCATTTAAATAATACAGACAAGTTGGACACCAAATGTGAAATGCCCTGCAAATGCTGTTTGCCAGACAAACAAGTTATCAAATGTTGCCTTACTTGCTCATTAAATGTTAATTAAACAAAACTGAAATTTTAATCTTTACTCTCCTGTGGTAAAACTGTGCATTTTACATTCAAGCCTCCATCACTTCTGCATTTCCCTGGACGCGTTTTAAAGGCGTAGGTGTTTCAGCACCTTGGAGAGCGACTAAAACAGCCCCTCAAACTTTTTCAAGTGAAAGGGAAATACTTAATTTCGCAAAATCACTAAGATTCGGAACGATTCAGATTTGAGGACCGCCGGTTGGGACTCGGAAATGATATTAACGCTCCCATAACTTTAAAGCACTAACCTGTTCCGCTTAAATTGGCTATCAACTTTATTGCTTTTTGACTGCATCCCACGATCTAAGCTGCGAATGCTATAATATTATAATGTAAAGACTAGCAGGTATATCTCAGTTACTTTATGACTGGTATTCCCAGGGGCAAGTCTCCGGAGACTGCACAGCAATTTAGGCAGCAAGAGCTGTTTTGGTTGCCATGAGCGACAGAGAGGCTCGTTTCCTGACTGAAAAGAATCAATACCGCAGTGACTGGATGTGAAAGGGATAAAAACAATAAAAACTCTAAATGGCATTTTAAGTCACGACACTTGCATTATAAATCGCACGCAAACAATTACGAATTAAACTCGCATACCAATCACAAATATACTTAAAGCTAATCTGAGCCCTTTTCCAGTGGCATTTCGTGAGGAAACCAGTAGGACCGACCCTTCTTGTAATAATGTTTGCTCCATCAGCGAGACAACACCCTGCATGCTGCATGTCATTTAAATCCAATAAGAGTGATTGTAACCGACACTGCTTATGTGGTGAATAAAACGATGCCTCTATTTCCGCCAAAACTTTTGCCACCTTAACTGCTGTTTTACTAAGACTGATGGGTGAAGCAGAATGATTGCTGCTTACAAACTGGTCTGTTTGCAGTACATATATTTACAAGTGCCTGTGATTTATGTAAAGGATATGGCCACTCTGTTATTTTCTTTGCATATTTTCGAATGATATTATCTTCGCTGAAGATGAAAAGGGATCGGTTGACTGTGAAACAGTTCTGTTTGACCGGTATCGGGTTGTATATGGCCATTGTCCGGGCTCTTTGGGCCATTGTTTGCTTATACATCCTCGGTCCGCCCGGGGGGCCTGGCTGCCGGCTGGCCCCTCTGCCTGGACCCGCTGGAGAGCCACCGCCTCCATACCGGGTCGGGAGATCGTCTTCGAAGCGAGCCATTCTAGAAACGCGCAGATTTGACTATAGAAATCCAAATTCACATCAGACAGAGAGTAAAGAAGAAGCATCACAACGCGCGATGTAGTCCCAGCCACGAGTTCAGGTCTGGCATCCACAAGAGCTCGTTCAGCCGCCACATACACACAGAGAGTTGCTTAAAGTATTCCAGCCATTCAGAGCACTTCCAAACGCATCTCTGTTATGAACCGAACGCCAGTTAAAGTTTATCGCTCCACGTTACACAATCTACCGAAAAGCGACCGCTCATATCCAACAAGGACCATTTTCACGCATCACTCGAAGGATTTAGGTAATCAGCCATGTCATGAATGAAGTCCAGCCAGCAAAGGTGCCTTTACAAACTGTGTTGCGATTGAATGGAGTCAAGCCCACAGATTGTAAGATCCTGCTTCCCTGCTGTTGCAGATGCTTCGTTGTTTTCCTCCGATCTTGCCTGCACTCGCTCTAACGAATGATAACGCGCTCGGTCCGTCGCCCTTGCGTTTATATCGTTGGAATTAAAAGGCACCAACGATATTAACAGCCTTTTTCCAGTAGACCGTAGCCTGGCAATGAAATTTTAACCAATTTCTGCAGCCGCTGCTTCTTCTAAATCAGATCACGTGACTGTGAAGCAGCCTGTCAGTGGCTCCACCTGTACCGCTACAGTATCCATGGCACTGGGGCAAGAGGGGAAAATACAGCATGTACCCTCCCAGACCCCAGCAGCGAATTA